>QKWP01002487.1:14453-42642 GCA_003550325.1 Gigaspora rosea | reverse complement strand
TTTTTTTTTTTTTATGTATTCAAATTAAAGTATAATGCTAATTATCGATTAATAACGCAATGTTCGATATATAGCGATTTTGATTAGTTCGATGATAATCAATAAATGATTTACATCGATTACTTGTCTATTTTTTGTTATTAATCGATTTTTGATATATATCGATTTATAACAAGTTAATCGATATATATAACGTTTAATTTTAATCGATATAAATTGATTATGCGTTATAAATCGATATATATTTGTTTAAAATATTTCGTGATGATTGTACTTCTGAATATTGTAAAATAGATAATTGGGTTAAACATTGTTTAAGCCAATTAAATACTTTTTGTCGTGGTTCAACCTATTTAAAATTTTCATCTTTTCTAACTTGAGTAAAGGTCCAGCCTTTTTAGAAAATCCTTCTATAAATCAATGATAGTATGATACTAAGCCTAGGAAGGCTCTAAGTTGCGAGATATTATTTGGAGGTGGGAGTTTATTATACCTATATGAAAACCACAAAAAAAACAACTAATACAAAATAAAAAAAGAAAGAAAAGAAAAAAAGACAGAAAAAAAAAGAGAAGAAAACAATTTATGATAAACATACTATTATAACCCATGCCAGGTAAAAGTAAAAACTATATAACAAATTCAAACTAAGACTTAACATTAATTTCTTTCTGACTTTCTAATTAACATACAGATAACCTGATTCTATGTACTAGCACCGTATCCAAAACACGTGTTGCAATCCACTAGACTGTCCGAATTTGGAAAGTAAACAATGCTGATCTTTTGAAGGAAGTAAGCCAAATCCCCACTTTTTTCAAGAAATTTTGGAAGACCAGCAAGGAAGCGGAAAAGAAGTAAAAAAGAAACCACTTGCCAAGATAAAGGAATGTGGTTTAAGAAAAACGTATAATTTGTTGTTTCCCCTGTGTTCTTCTTTGAAGTAACGACCAGAAAGCTTCGTCGACGTAGTTGAGCTTTACTACCCAAACTACATTAAGATTTTTCATACAAGGGCACCTCTTGCTAGTTATCTTGTATAATAACGCTCTTGGCTTGCATGCCAAATGTCCTAATAAAGGAGTCCTGCAATAGAAAAACAGTAACCTCTAGACAAATCACTATACAGACCACAAACTCTCTAACAAAAATTTGTTTTTCCGGTAGTAAAAATTTGGCTCAAGTGATCATTAAAAAAAGTTTTTTTGTATAAAATGAGTTTTGTGTAATTTTAATAGTGATTTTTTAGAATCACTAAGTAAATTTCTTTAATATTGAAAACCTTTTGATCTACTAGCCTGTTTTGGATGATTTAACTACTAAAATGTTCATCTCAGTGAGCCAATTCTAACAAAACCAAAATCAATAAATTCTAATCACAGGATTTCAAATCGATAAAGATTTGTATTTATTGATCTTGGAATCATATGATTAGAATTTAATGATATTGGGCTTGTTAGAATCGTTTCACTGAGACGAACATTTTGGTAGTTAAATTATCCAAAACAGGCTAGTGGATCAAAAAGTTATTCAATATTAAAGAAATTTACTTAGTAATTCTAAAAAAAATCACTATTAAAATTATACCAAAGTTGAACAGTCTTGGGACCTGTGATTAGATTTTAACGATTTTGGGCTTGTTAGAATCGTCTTAGTAAGAAAAACATTTTGGTAGTTAAATTATCTAAATTGGTCTAGTAGAGCAATAGTTATTATCAATTTTATAAATTGAAACATATAAATAAATTTTAAAAAATATAAAATTTGATTGGCTAAAAGAGTATCAGGTGTGAGTGGGTAGAGTAAAATTTTGAAATTTATTAGTAACAAAATATTATGTAATTTCTGAAAGCCCCCTAATTGGTATTGCTTTAGTTTTTTTTTTTTTTTTTTTAAACCTTTTAAGGCCGGGTACTATGGCCAGGATTTTATTATGAGTTATCGGACGTAATATTTATTACATGAATGAGGATACAACTAGCCACACGTGCACTTTTGTTGCCTAATTTAAGTAGTCCGCCAGAAGGTTCTATACTAGCTGCCATACCTACAACTAGGGTCTGTAATGGGCCGGGTCGGGCTGGGTTTTCATATACCCGACAAAATATTTTTAAGCCCGGCCCTGGTCAAAACCCGTTTAGAAAATTCAGTACACAGGTCGGTCTGGGCCATGACGGGCTTTGGATAAGCCCAGCACGGACTGTAGCCCGCATATACGTACCCTGACCAATGCCGCAAACACAAACTTTTATAATAAATTTTTATGGGCATTTTTTTTTTGTATGTCGTACGATGCAGAAAATCCAATATTTCCTATATCAGATATCAATAACTGATAATCGTACAGTACGTATGTAGTCTCTGATAGTTGCCTTTTTTTTTAGATAAAAGGTTGCAATTTTTTCTTGGCGATTCTTTTTTATTTCAATATACCATATTTATATTAGTTGGGTGAATTTAAATCGTAGGTAAATTTTTTTTAATTAATTAAATATAAAATTATTTTTTAATATTACTTACTAAATCTTTGCTTAAATTATTTTTATATAACTTATTAAAGTTTCACTTAAATTATTTTTTACATAACTTATTAAACTTTCGCTTAAAATTTTTTTTTTATATAGCTTAACAAAATTATCTTATATATTAATATACCTCCAAAGAGAACATTCAAAAGAACTTGAAAACCAAGGCCGAATATACAGACTATCGGCTTTTACATAGATGAGTATTATCTGGTATTTACCCTGTTCAAGTAATAATTGGGTTTAACTTTTCACGTATAGTAAGATATCGATCCAGTTCTATGGCTTGTATTAATTCCAATAGTTCGTCAATTTCTTTATCCAGAACTTTAGTAAAGCCTTATTCGTGCAAGTTGAGTATTCATTTATAAGTGTTTTTAAATGATTATTTATTTTTTAATTTTGACGCGAAATTTTAGGCATGTTACGATATTAGAAGCAGTATCGATTAACAATAAAATAAAATAATTTATAATAAGTAAACTCATGTAAATAAGTGTACTGTACTCGAAATTTAAATTAAAAATTAAATAATTTAAGATATATTTACCTTTGAATTATCTTTGCGGATAATAAAAGTATTTTATTTAATTGGTGATCCGCGAGTCAACCAGAGAGTGGTCATAGTGAAACATGACGCAGATTACTTATAGAAATTAGGGTTTTGTGAATATGGAGTGCACACATCTAAAACTTTTTTTATACTAAGTTAATCACTCTTCTGACTTAAGAGACTTTTGTAGAGCTTGTCAAGACGCATCTAATGGTGGGTAGAGCGTCAAAATCGGCCTGGTGGGTGCTAATATATCTTTAAAAAACGTTTCTTTTACTATGTAAATTTTTTTACAAACAATACTATTGTTTGCAAAGAAATTTACATAGTAAAAGAAACGGTTTTTAAAGATATCTCTGCACCCACCAGGCCGATTTTGACGCTCTATCCACCATTAGATGCGTCTTGCCGAGCTCTACAAAAGTCTCTTAAGTCAGAAGAATGATTAACTTAGTATAAAAAAAAGTTTTAGATGTATGCACTCCACATTCGCAAAACCCTAATTTCTATAAGTAATCCGCGTCACGTTTCACTATGACCACTCTCTGGTTGACTCGCAGATCACCAATTAAATATCGTATCTTATTAAGAAGTGTATTTCATATTGGTTACTTGATTTTATACCAGTTTACATTTTATACCGGCTTAATAATCAAAACTTATTATTACCGTTATGGTATGTAATATAAACTTTTTTTTTATTTTTAATTTAAAATTTATAATATGTGACTAAGTAACCGGGCTTTTTGAGATTTATGGGCTTTTTTATAAAGCCCAGCCCAATCCGATATTTTAGCAGGCTTGGCCCGGGCCCGGCTCATTATAATTACGGGCCTAAAAATGCTGGCCCGGCCCGGAACTTTTGCAGATCGGGTCGAGTTCGGGCCCGGGTAGCCCGGTTCGGTTATGGACCCTACCTACAACCCAACTACGGGAATTGCCTATTTAAACCCTCTGGTTCACGTTCTTCCTATTACTACCCAATTCACTACTCAAGCGTAGATATTATAGGGCCCAACTCTTTTAGATTAATCATTGGCCTAAGGGCTACTTTATCCTCGTACCTATTGCCTACCATTATCCTTCTGTGTCCCATTCCACTTCCGAACATGGATTTCCGTAGCAAAGCCACCTGCCTTTATTAGGTTCATTCCGATCCTGACCACCCACCTTCTTTTTGGTAGTGCCGTCATAGATCTTCACTATTACCTTCTAACTCGGGACTTGACAAACGGGTTTCCATTTCTTCGGTTCTCTGGATCTTGCGGTATAACAATAACACCATTGCACCGTAGCTCCCATTCAAGATGGTGGAACCAAGGTAACAGGTTTTTGCAACCCAACCGATCTGAGCCACAGGTTACCGAACATAGGCCTATTGTTCAAAGCGTCAACAGTAGGATTCGAACTGTCAACCTGCCGCTTGGGGTAACACTTTGACAACTTCTCTAAGGCGCCACACCTAGTTTTTTTTTTTGCTAGATGATCCTGCCTTTATTTATAAGTAAATATATAGTGACTAAAGCAATAACTGCTGTTTCAATAGTATGTAATACATTTTTAACCAAATAAAGACTCACTTGATACTAAAGTACCTAGATGCGACCTGCTAATAACATATTTATCTCTGTCGGGGTCCCAAATTCACTCGAGACTTAAATCCCAACATCACCGATTGGTTGTTAACGCCGTGTCAGGATCATACTCCTTTCCTTAAAATTTCTTCTTCTTCATAAAGGGCAAAATGAAAAAGGTGGAAAGCAAAAACAAACTACCAGGAAAACAAAAATATCAAAAAGAAAAAAAAACTGATACAAAAAAGAAAAAACAGAAGAAAAGAAGTCTATCCTGACACAGGAAAAAGAACAAAAGAAAAAACAAAAGAAAAAACAAAAGAAAAAAACGAAACTGACAGAAAATATATTTAAAAATTATATAATACTCTTAAATTTAGCTCTACTCTAAATTTAGTTCATATTATATTCAAAATCACATTCGGGTAGAGTTAACCTTGCAAGAATTTTCTAGAATGTTCTCCAATCGATCAACGTCAGTCTTTGTTCTACATGTAAGCAGCACACTAGCAGCTCCGTGAATTCCTCGTGACTCTTGTTCCCAATTTGGAACTGGTAAACAATACAAATCTTTTAGAGGGGGTAAGCCGAATTTTTCACTTTTTGTTGGTGAAAGTATTCTCTAAAAAACTCTAGAAAAAGCGAGAATATGGTAGTAGGTTTTGATTCATAACCTTTAGACTTTCTAACGAGCGTGTTGGAGCACTTCTTTGCTGTTCTCTTTGTAAGCCACATGCAAAAGACTTCGTTGACGAAAGACTTTTTTCTCCAAAATTTTGTATACAAGGGCGCCACCTCCTGCCAGTTATCTTGTATACTAACGTTTTTGGTTTGCATGCCAAATATATGAGGGAGTCTCCAAGGGAAAAAGCAGATAAACCACCTTGGTTGACCTTCATAAAAACTATTATTTTGCTGTGCTTCTTTTTCTTACTCCAGCAAATTTGTTGTGAAAATTTTGGTACAAGTGATTGTCAAAGAGAGTGTGATAGTATTGTTTTAGTTTTAGTTATTATAAATTACTAATATTTTTATATAATTAAACCTATATAATATTAAATATTACATAGCTTGGGCTGGCATAAATCATTTGAATGGCAACTATATTCATGGATATGCCACCTTTAGGAAGCTATAAGAGGTAAAATTGCAATCTAAATTCTTGTTTGTTATTATCTTTATTATCTTAGATATCTTTCTTTACAATAAGATTTTTTTTTTGCAGGCTTTAATTTAGAAATTCATGAAGTTTTGTTGTTAGCGATAAAGACTCAACCAGTAAAATTCTGCAAAAGGATACTCTATTATTATTAATTACAAAAATACACTTGTGTGAAGGATAATGAAAATAGTATATGGTTATATTTGATTTGTAAATAACGTATTTGAGATATTGATAAGAGAAAATAATACAAGATAGAGATACAACCTGAACAATTTCTATATATCTCCTGTAAATAACAGGTATTCAGGTATTTCTGAAACATCGATGTGAAAATGGTATATGACTTAAAGGATGCAACCCAATTAATTTTTATATGTAAAAAAGCCGGTTGTCTATATATAAAAAATTGTAATCCAATTAATTTTTTATATATAAAAAACAGGTTGTTTTATATATAAAAATTGATTGGGTCGCACCTTTAAGTATAAAAAAATAATAGGTCCGTGGAAAAAAATAACAGGCCCTTGGAATATGTTAAATACAAGTTTGATCAGGAGATTATGATAGATATCGAATAGGGTTTAGTTTGATGGCGTAGTCCCGCGATTTTTATTCAATCTGATTGTAAGATTAGTGTATAACATACAAATGTGAAGTAAAAAAAAGAAAGGCGAAAAAAAACCAGAAATCGCAAAAAACTCATAAATCCATAAGGGAAATTGGCCTTGTTGTTATGTAAAAGTTGTTATGTAAAAGTTTTCAGTATAAAAAATTTAGATATATTGTTTCTACTTTGTAGCACATTAATTTTTTGATGCTATCGAATTAGTCACAGGACTGCCAAATTTGGGGGATGGCTAAAGCCAGGTGCGTTTATATGTTTTTGATTATTTAATTAAAATTAGTGTAAGGGTTAGTTAGGGGTTAGGGTTAGGGCTTGGCTTATAAGTAAAATTGTCTTCCCGACATTTTTTTTTAATGCTCCTAGACAGGTTTAGACACTCGTTTTTTGTATTTTCGGCGTTTTTCACTTTTTTTCTTTGTTTTTGTCTTGTCGGGCTGATCCGTAAAGATCAAATTTTACGATTTGATTGGCTTTCTATCACGTGAACGCACCTGGCTTTAGACGACCCCCAAATTTGGCTTCCACTTTAATTGATTAGCAGTTAGTACTACGATCGTAAACGAAAGAAGTTAAAGCATCGTGAATGAATGAAAATGCCACATCTGATCTAGCCAATAAGCATCTTTTTTATTGCTCTAATTATAGAGTAGTAAATTATGAATTGATGATGCATTAGATTATTATATAGATGATTTGTTGTAGTGAGATTTCGTTAAGAGTCGATTAGTAAGGGAATATAAGAGGATTATTATTTTTATTATTAGATTTTTTTAATCAATACAAAAGAATGTACATATTTGTGGTATTTTTTTTTATTTCGATAATTTTATTTCGATTTCATTACGTTCATTACGATAAAAGTTTCTTTTTTTTAAAATATATATAAAATAATAAATAATTATAAATAAATATAAGTTATACAGTAAATAATTTATTTTTTTTTTTAATAATAAATAAAATTAAATAATTTTAAAATAAAAGTCTCTGGAACAGTGATTGGCAAGTAATATTAAATATTTAAATATTAATAAATAGTTAGAGTAGATTTGCGGTTTTACTATTTATTTTTCAAAAAAAAAAAAGTTGTATTACCTTTCTCAAAAGCGTTTAGACAAGTACAAACTAATCTAAAATAGGAAACGAAATTATAACTACGTTATCAGTTATGAATCTTGGTCGGAAATAATCTACAGCCCGGGACATAAGGGTACCCGTAATGATTTTCTGCGACAAAGTTTAATATTAATACTTTTTGTCAATTTCTGCGATTTATAATGTGAACTAATTTTTCTAAAACATAAATTCTGGAACTCCGATGAGCACGCTCGTAATTTACGTACGTATGTCGAATGCAGCGATATTTGCGACTTTTAGAATTCTGACTAAATGTGATTTTTGTGTGTTAGAAGAAATTCTGCTGTTTTCTGTGAATCACAGAAAATCATCATCTCCTGGTCTATTATTTACGGTTACAAAAAAAAAATTATATATAAGTTTTATGTTATGAGAAACCAAAAAATTAATTTTACATGGCCTAAATTTAAAACGGATAGAAATTTAAAATGGGTGGAAAATGGGTTAGGCATAATTATTTTTTTGAAAATCATAATAACTTTGGTCCCAAAAACTTAAATTTAGGGTGTTAAATTTAACAAACACGCCGTAATGCTAAATTATCCCATTCAAAACCCCGTAAACAGACATGTCCTGTGACGTTAAAACCAAAAGAAGCCTTTTAATACTAAACAATTGAAAGCTATACTACACGTCATTCTTGTTATATCGACATTTGGATATAGTAAAATTTTTCTATACCGACATTTTTTTTCAAAATTTTAATATAAAATGTCGGTATAACTCACTGTATCAACATTTTGAATTTACTAATTCTTAAAAATGTCGATATAATCAGAATGGCGTGTATATATTAACCACCATTTATAATATGTTACTTCAAATTAATATTACAGTCTAATTAATAATTAATTAATTTTATTAAAGTTATCTATAAAGAGTCTACAACAAGAAACGTTTTATTGCTCAAACCGGCTTTATAATAAGCTAGCGGAGCTAGTTTGGCTTATATAGTAAAATTTATTATTGTTGAGGTGATGTATTAAACGAATCATGCATATCATCCGAATTACATATCCAAGTTTCGTCCTTTGTACCAAATGATCCGGTATCAACATTGTACCAATTTTTTGGGTCCGAATCTCCAGTACAACCAGCCACCGTATCAAATTTATAACCATTTTTAATTAATTGAGAAATCTCATAAGGAGCCAATTGATTGACTGTATTTTCAACCCTATCGTGATTTAACACGATATGGGAATTTAGATCACTAGTCTCTTTATCAAAAGTTGCTTCACATTGCGATTCGGTAACACCTGCAATAGAATCCTGAGGATCCACATCCCACATTACAATTTTATCCATTCCTTTTGCTAAAATAGCGGATTTTATGCTTGGATTATCGATACCATCACCGTATGGAAGCCGGAAATATCTTGGAGATACGCCAAGAATTTTCTTAAACGCAATATTTAAGGAATCCAATTGGTAGTTTACTTCATCGGAACTGCATCCAGTCATGTATGGGTGGGACCATGTGTGATGGGCGATTAGGTGGCCTGAAGAGTAAGCACGTTGTATAATTTCAGCATAGTCATAGATACAATACGCTTCTGCGTTGTGGCCATTCATAAAGAATGTAGCTTTTATATTAGCTTTATCTAATTTATCGAGTAAGTCATTCGTCCACTAAAAGAAATTTAAGTAAATGAGCGAATTTCAAAGCTTTAGATTTTTTTTAAATTATATAAAAATACGTACAGAGCGTGGACCATCATCAAAAGTCAACGCTACAGTTTTAGGATTTTGGCAAGTGTAGATAACTTTCACATCTTTCACGTTATCATTAGTATCATTATTTTTAACGTTATTGGTATTTGAAAGACCGCAGGTGCCATATCCTTCTTGGCATCCTTGATTCGGATCACAAAATTCTATTAAGAAAGTATGTTATTTAAAAAAATTTAGCATTTAAACTGGAAAAAAAGAAAATTTAGACAAAATGAGAAACATACCAGGTGTATTACCACAATAACCCCATTGAGAGCAGCAATCGTTGTCGCCACTAAAAGAAATAAAATCGTTAAGCTTGAAATAAAAAATAAATATATTAATAAAGTCAACAAGATTATATACCATCTAGTATTCTTGTCAGGACCGCATGTACCGTCATTTGAGAGTTGGCTGCTATCTTTATTATTTGAGATTTGGCCGCAGGTGCCATACCCTTCTTGGCACCCTTGATTTGGATCACAAAAGTCTATTAGAAGCAAAGAAATTGTCGGTTAAACTTGGAAGAAAAAAAATACTGTATATGGAAATTTAGGAAAATAATAATTAACACACCAGATGTACTGCCACAATAACCCCATTGAGAGCAGCAATTGCTGGGGCTAGGAAAAAAAGAAATAGAATCGTTGAAATAAAAAAAAAAATAAATATATTATTCAAGTCAAAAAGGCTATATTGTACCATTTGGTATTCGTTTCAGGACCACATGTACCGTCCGTTGAAATTTCTTGGGTACTCGAGGTACTTATGAGATAAAACAATGTTAGGATTAAAATCGAATAATTAATTTTACACATCCTATAAATGAATTAATGGATGTAGTTTTCCAAGATTTGGTTTTTTTCGGAAATGGTTAATGAATGAAATTTCGTAAAGAAATGATAAAATATGAGTTGAATTCGGATGAGAGGAGTTCTGATGAGAAGACGAAAAAAAAAATTCGGATGAGAGGACGATTTATAGAGGAATTCGGATGGGAAGACGATTTATAGAAGAATTCGGATGAGCATATTTAGACGACAACAAAAATGTTGTATCTAAAATACAACATTGTAAATGATTAAACCAACTGCTAGTTCCATAATTGTTCACATAATTCACATTATTAACGAGATAGCTAATTAGGTTCTCATTGCTTTATGCGCCAAATAAATTATGTTTAGATACACAAGTAAATTTTGTGATCGATCAAGCGAAACCTTTCAATGTGATCAGAAATTGGTATGCCTTCTTTGTAAACTATTCCCGCATATGTGCAGTATTGTCTACTTCTCTGAGGACTTACATTAAGAATATGATTGGTCATTTATTTAAACTGCTAATTTTATAAAAATATATAGTGCATTTCAATTACCGGTAACATAAACTTACATCGAGATGCAGTAACGACATTTATTCTATTATCTATGCTATTTAAAAATTTTGGCGTGTTTCTGTAGGAATACTTTTGCTATTCTTAAGTGCACATCCTAACCCCTTTGCTACACATTGACTAAATACTATCCTTTAAACCGGACGGTTTAGTGGGTAAATTTGCCTGCTAAAATAATTGGACGAAGTAGAAATTTTTTTTATAAAGATCTTTATTCTAACCAGCTATGATGACTCCCAAAAGCCCGACACTCAATAGCCACAGTGGCATACACATTGATTCAAACAAGGGACACAAGTGTGCCCAAACTTTTATCTTCCTCATATGGGCGGATTTTACTCATTGGTAAAAATTGATCTACAATACATACAGGAACGCCGATTTTTTTTTTGGATTAACGCAATAAATTTTGATTTAGCCGGCATTAAGAAATTAATTTCATAATACGGGCCACGTCATGTGATTCACGTGACTTCGAATTATTGCCCAAATTTTCGCTATTCCAAAATTCTTGAAATTTTGAATTATATGAACACAATCAATTAGATTAATAGAAATTAATAGACAACATGATCTGTAACCAATCAAACTGCTAAAATCATGTATAAACTTTTTAAAATTTTGGTTTTTTTATAGATAATTTTCAAAATTATAAAAAATTATGAATCTATAATTTTTAATATCCCTGTCTTAGTATTACTATCAAAATTTTACTATTATTGACCGGAGTGTAGCGATGGTCAATTAGTGTTTATGCAAGGGGACAAAGGTTACGTTTTTGATGCATTTAGCCCAAAAAACGTGTTCTTTCTGATGCATCTTTGTACTTCTTATAGAAATTTTATCAAAAGTGCAACTTTGAAATTTTTTGTCTGTTTGCATGCGTGTTAAAAAAAAACCTATCGTATTGTAGAGTTACCTTCTAAAGCTTTGTGATTAAAAACTTGTTTTATTATTAATTATGTTTGTGCACTACATTGAACCATTAAACTTCGTTTCTTTTTTTTTTTTTTTTTTTTAAAAAGCGAGGTCTTGCCTCAGTTTTTTATTAAATCATTTATATATTTACATTATTACAAATGTATTTACATAATTTTTCTATAAAACTGAGTCTTGGGCTAGTGTACCCACGACCCATACTTTGCTAAGTAGGGTCAAAGTCCTGCTTAGTCTAAAATCTGATTTATGTATAACGGTGAATTATTATCAGAAATAAATGTTTGTCCCCACATTTGAAGTTTGGCCCTGCTATTTCTTTCGGTCATTTCTTTACAATGCCTTTTTTGGATTTCTCCTGCGACGGTCTTAAATTCTTGTTCTTCTGATATACTTCTTTTGGATATGGTTGAGTTTATTCGGTTTTTTTCTATCCATATCTTTTCGTAAATATTCTTTGCTATCTTGTGAAGGATCATCGATGATAAGTTTCTTTCTTTTTTTTTGGTTCTTAGTAATTTGTCTATCTCTTTCGTTTTTTTCTTCTCAATAATTCCTAGTGTTACTCTTGTCGTACCTATTTGTTTATCTGTAATGCAAATTGATTTTGTTATTGTTCTTTCAGAGTATATTTTTTGTTTTTTAAGTAATTTAGTGATCGTTTCCCGTATAAGTCTTCTTAGACTTGTTGTATTTTCAGTGCAAGCCAATAGATGGTAGTTGCTTTTGGTTTCCTCGCATCCTCTTGGGCATTGTGGGTTAATTCTTTTGTCTTTATGTCAGTTGTGTAGGACTTCATTTGTTGGTAGCTCTTCCATTAACAATTTGATTTTGAAGGATTTAAGTCTTGAATGTTTGGGATTTGTTTTTCTTGTTGTGGGTTTACAATTGTAATTAACGTAGTTGAAGAACGTAGACCAGTCTGCCTCTGTTGTTAGATCGTCCCATATCTGCATCTTTGACTGTAACTGCCATCTTGCTGTCTGTTTGGCGTTAAATATATATCGTAGGAATCGTCTTGTTCTGTGTTTGACTCTTGTATCATTCCATTCTATTTGAAAAATGTCTTGTCATATATTTGTGTGGTTTATATCACCGGTTAATTTGTATCTGTCTTGTCTCTCATTTATACTATTTTCTTTTATTGTTTCGNGACCAATCTGCCTCTGTTCTTAGGTCGTCCCATATTTGCATCCTTGACTGTGACTGCCATCTTGCTGTCTGTTCGGCGTTAAATATATGTCGTAGAAATCGTCTTGTTCTGTGTTCGACTCTTGCTTCATTTCATTCTATTTGAAAAATGTCTTGTCGTATGTTTGTGTGGTTTATATTACCGGTTAATTTGTATCTGTCTTGTCTCTCATTTATACTATTTTCTTTTATTGTTTCGAATGTGTATTTTATGTCTTTTCTAATGATTAAGGTTTTCCAGGAAATCCAGCTAGTCCAGTTCATGGAATCTTGCAATTCGTGTACTTTGTGTATTTCTGTTGCATAGATTTCTTCTGCTTTTTTGTGTAACCTATCTTTCTTTTTTATTTTGATATTGATGTGACATTTTTTTGGTGCTATTACAGCTGTTTGGATTAACGCCACTATGAAATTCTTTGCGATTGTAGGCCATTCAATTACTATTGTTTACCATTGGCACTTTCCTTGTGTTGTTTGGCATAGTACCGAATATTTCTGTATTATTCTCGATTCATTTATCTATTTTCATTTCGACTTCTATTTTTTCTTTCCCCATAGTTCGTTCGTCATTTCTTCGATCTTTTCATTCTCTTCACTTTGTTTCATAATATCAAGATTGATTTTTCTTTTTTCATTGTTGTATATCTTTTTACCTTCTTCTTTTCATATGATCTTTGGACTTGTTTTAGATCTTTTGGGTCTATTCTAATTCTTTTCTTGCTGTCTACTTTTACTATTCTTACGTTGTTGGTTTTTATTTTTTTTGTGCATTTTACTTTTCCTAAATTTACGTTGTTTTGGTAACAGCCCTTACACGGTACCAACTAGTAGTTTGGGTTTTGTATTATCCAGTGATTTACCACTACCGTATCGTTTTTTATTGATGTTATTCGTCCTAGAAAGTTTCTATTGTTTGCCTTTTCAACTATCCAGTTCGTTTTATTCGGTATACCTTTGCTTGTCCAGTGGTTTGGTGTTATTAGTGTTTCACTCCCTTTTATGTACTGTATATCTCTTTTATTTCGTTTATTAGTTTCTTGTACCACTTTGGTTCTTTTCCTTTGATCACTCTTGATGTTGTTTGTGGTAGATTAAACTATTCTAGTGTTGCACTATTATCTCTTCTTGTACATTGTTCTAGATATTTTAGGTTCATTTTGTTGCATCTTGTTTTTATCTTTTCGTGATTTTTGATTTTTACCAATATGTTATTGATTGGGGTCTCCTGTTCTTTATCTTGTTTTGGCCATTCGTTTCTCTCACTTCGCCGGATTGTTATCTTCATTTCCTCTAATTGACGTAACATTTCTGTTTGTTGTTCTACTTTCCTTTATTGTTAGGATATAGCTATAGTGTTCAAGTATTGACTTGTTAGTATTTGTAGCATTTTGGATTTGTTGTAGCCTTATTTTGAGCGTAGAGTTCTCGAAGTTTTTGTGGTTAAGTTGGTGGTGTAACATCACTATATGTTGTAATGTTTGTTTTTCTTTTAGGGTGGTGACATATATTACGTAATATTAATTTACTATACCCTACCCCCCTCCCCCCTACATAAGAGCAATTTGATTGGCTATTATGAACTTCTATAGTTAACATAAGATACCAGAAACACCCTCCTCCCCTAAAATATTACGTAATATCTGTCACCACCCTTACTGTTTTTAGCCCGTATAATTTATAGTGGTGGATTGTTGAGTTTGGTATTGTTAGTGCCAGTCCTGCTTTGTTTTTGACTACTGTTGTGTATCTTTGTGTTATTTCTTTGGATGTTTTGTGTGGTATTACTACATTTTGAACTCTATATGACAATCTGGTCAATAAGACCATATTGATAATGTATACTGCTTGCTTCTCGGTTACTTTCGATCTTGCTATTCTCTTTATTGTACAGTCCGCTTCTTCTTGTATAGCTCGAATTATAGGTTTCTTGCTTGTCCCTACTGTGTACCAATATCCTAGAATTCTACATATTTGTTTGTGGTTAATTGCCTTTATCTTAGTGTTTTTGTATATTATGTTTGTTAATTTGGTTGAAGGGTTCTTTATTAACAGTGTTGATTTTTGTGGGTTTACGTTGATGTTTGTTAACTTGAAGAAGGAGGTTGCTATCTCAATTATGCTTTCTAGCTCTTCTCGAGTTTGCACTACCCATACAGTGTCGTCCATGTAAGCTATTGCGGGTCGCCTATATGAGATCACTTTGTTATTACCACCTTCTATATATCCTACTTCCAATGTATAAGCTTGGATCTTTTCGTATGCTTCCGATTGTAGAGGATCGTAATATATACGGCATAATAATGGTGCTATCGTCTCACCTTGATCTACTTCATCTTCAATGTCATAGGTACTCATCATTCCAAAATTTGTAATTACTGCATTTTTTCGGCCTTTAAAAATGTTTGCTATTAGGTTTGTTATCTCTTCAGGTATTTTTAGTCTTAGCATCACTTTCTTTAGCATAGGAATGTGTATCGAATCATATACTTTGGATATATTGACTTAGCATCCACATCTTTTTGTCGTTTACTTGCGCATCTTCAATAATATGTGTAATCGTCGATATAGGTAATTCCGTTGATGTGTGCGGCAACGCTACGTAATTGTGTTCGTTAAGTATGGAATATCATTTCAATTTGTTACTTAACCTTTTCATTATGATTTTGGTTAAGAGTTTTCTGACATGTTCTATTAAAGTTATTGGTCGTGTTTTGTTTAGTTGTCCTGAAAATTTTTTTCTTTTTTCGCTATAGGATATATGTTACTTCATTTCCAACCCTTGGGCACTTCCTGTAACTTTACACATGCGTTAAAAATCTTTAAAATTTTCTGTTTTGACTTATTGTCTAGTTTCTTTGTGTTTTTTTTTTTTGTTTTTGGAACATTTCGTTAGAGACCGCCTGCGGCCCAGTTGCTTTCCCTTATGGGCTTCTGTAATTACTTCTTCGAGTTCTTTTAGGTCTATCGGGTTCTGTATACCTTCATACCAATTCACATCTATTCTTTTTAAAGGTTTGAACACTCCTTTCCATTCTTGACATTTTTGATCGTCAAGCAGATTTTGTTTGGTCCACTTTTCGAAATGTGTTCTAATTTCGTTTTTTATTTCTCTCGGTTCAGTTATCATTTGATTTTCGTGTGATACTATTGATGATTACCAGTTCTCTATGTCATTGCAAGACACTGTTGATCATCTTTTTGGTATTATTTTCGAAGTTGTTATATCTTTTTTTGAATATGTTTCTCAATCTCTTGTTTTTGTGCTAGGTTGTTTTCTATTTTTCTTGCTTTATATATACTCTTTGATATCTCTTTAGTAATTCCGTTTTTGCCTTTACTTCATTCTCCAAATTGTTTCTTCTATTTCTAGGATGAAGTTCAGCTGACTCATTTTACTGATTTCTTTGATTTCTTGGTTTAGTAGCTCTCTCTATTCTTGTCGTATTCCTTCTTTTTGCACATTCTTTATTACTGCATTTATCTTTCTCAGTGCAGAGTGTAACTTTGTCGCTTTTGTTGAGAACGCATGGAAGGTTTTAGGTGCTACCTTTGTTTTCGGGATATTCTCATCTGCTGCTTTTTTAATTGCTTGTTCGATCTTGTTTCACTGTCTACTTAATTTCTCTTCCATATCAATCTCCTCAACTTCTAATAGGCCTCGGTCTTTTAGGCTTTCTTCTATTGATTTTGAAAAGTCCTCCCATTTCTCGTCCGTCATTTCTTTATATAAGTAAATTGCTCTTTTCTTTTTCTTTGTACGGTATTGCTTTATAGGATTAGGTTACCATTCCACATGTAGGATCTTGTGGTTGCTGTCCGTAATTCTTTCTGTACTCTCCATTTCGGGTCTCGTTACCAAGGGTATCAGATTGTGTGATATGTAGATGTCATCTATCTGACTCTTCATTTCCTTCCTTGACCATGTTTCTTCTGTTATATCGTAATATTGTGTAATAGGCTAACTATTCCCATTTGTTTTATCTCCTATCTCTTTAATTAGTGGTATTATATTTTTGCTATATTTATTTCTATCAAAGTTAAAATCCCCCATCACTATCGTTTCGTAGTTTCTTGATATTGCTTGTAGGACCCACTCTTGTACTTTCTTTTGAGTTTGTATATTTAGTTCTTTATTTGTACTAGAGAGGTATATTGATATAATTTTTATTTTTTGGTTTTTCAGGAAGAAGAAATCGATGGCCAGTGCTATACCATGCATTGTTTTTATGCAGTGTATATAGGGCTGCAGTGATTTTATAACTAATAAACCTGTTCCCATGCTTGCTTCTTGTTTATTCATCACTTGTTCGTTGCTATTTGCCATGTATGCCTCATAGTATGAATTTGCTAAAAATAGCTTGTAGTTGCCTGATTCTGCAAGTTTTGTTTCAGTAATTCCAACTATGTGTAATTTATTGTCACAGCAGGATTCAATCCAATTTCTATACTTTAGTGCTTCGTTTATACCTTGTGTATTGTGTGTTGCTATATGTATTCTATCTAGGATATTATAATTATTTTTATTATTTTTTTTTTTTTTGTGTTAAAGTTCCCACTTTGGGTAAGAGTTTATTTAATCAAGCCTGTGGATCAAGGGCGCCTCTTTGGGCGCACCCACAATTGAGTTACATTGAATGAGAGTACAACTAGCCACACGTACAACTTTTGGTTGTCTAATTTAAGTAGTCCGCCCGAAGGTTCTACACTAGTTGCCATACCTACAACCCAACTAGGGGATTGCCTATTTAAACCCTCTGGTCCAACGCTTCGCATGTCAATCCTACTTGTGATCACTGGTACAGCCCTCCGATACATTAGTCAGTCGAAGACAGTCCCGGATGCTACCTACATCCCCTTAGGACTAATTTATCCTCGCGGGTAAACTTGGTAGAGCAGTCCCTGTCCCACACAGGTATTACCTACACTTCGGTAACTTACGCACTCACCGAGGCAAGCAACTTGCAGTCAGGGGTACCTAACCGCTACCATTACCTACTTCTGCCCTTGTAAGGTTCACACCGACCCTGGTACTCACCATTACTTTCCTACCGGTCCATCACCGGGTGCCCCAAACTTCCAAACCAGTTGGCCCGGAAGGGTTGATCTACCCAGCATTAGGTGCTACTATGGTTTTTCTTCCTCTGGTACCTAATTCCAGAACATAGGTCCTTTTCCTCCAGTACGACTCCGGCAGCCAGGTTGGTGGACCCTCTCCTCCGGAGGTCATATCGTCTAGTTCTCCAGCTCCAGTTTCCGATATTCCGGTTCTGGTAGCACCATCAAAGATCGTTGCTACCTCCTTACTCGGGACTTTCCAAATGGGTTTCCATTTCTCCGGTTCCTTGGATTTGTCTGTGTCACCGGACACAACTTCGCCCGAAAGCTCCCATTCGAGATGGTAACCAAGGATTACAGGTAATATACCCAACCGATCAACAGGAAACGGTTACCGTAACACAGGTCTATTTTTCCAAAGCGTTGCCAGTGGGATTTGAACCCTAGACCTGCTACTTGGGGGGTGACAATTTACCAACTTCCCTAAGTCGCCACACCCAGGTATTATAATTATTGTTTGCACTCATTAATTTATATCTTTAAGGAATAATGTCCCAAGTCGCATCGGGAAGAGGTGGTAGATTGAATATGAATTGTGAAAGTTTTGAAAAGGAAAAAATTTTGCGCAGTTCCTGAATTGTATTCTTTACTTGCTCGTGTTGTGTAATGGGTAAACTAATTATGTTTTTGTCAATGCTGTTGTTGTCCAGATAGCTTTGTACTTCCTTGAGGTTTTCTGGCATGTCTATCTTCATTTCCTTTTGGTTCTCTTCAGCTTCTTCAGATGGATTTTGGTTCCTTTTAATCTCGATAGAAGTAATATAAGGGCCTCAAACTTCTCACTATTTCCACTAGCTGTCCTGTTGACGTAATGGGTATTGTTAGGCTAAACTCCTTTACATCTCTTGGGTCCCATGGTAATTCTGGTTTCTCTGTTGGGTTAACGGTCACTATGTCACTGGGCAGTGGGATTGTAAAGTTGTACCTTACGGAAATCTCTTCTATGAAACGAATTGCTTCCTCCTTGTCTTCTATTGGGAAGTTATATTTTAATTGTGTGATTATTCTTTTTATGTCTCTTGGCAGTCTGGGTTTTTGTATAAAGAAGTCGTTGGGAATGAACTTGAAGAAGTATGTTTCTCTTAGCATGTCGCTAATTTCTTTTATGGTTCTGTTGGACCCCTCTTGTGGCGTTAGTGGTAGTGGTATTTTTTTTTTGGTAAGCTAAAGTAGGATTCTAGTAAATCTTCTTCCCACTTATAGTGCTCTGCTAATCGTTGTTTGTATCCGTAAACTTTTCTTAGATCTTTCCTGTCAATGATTGAGAATAGACCTTTCACTTCCTCACGCAGTTCCCAAGGATTGTCTGGTAGGGGTTCTAATTCAGTAAAATATTCATCCGGTAGTTGTGCAAAGGTATAAACTTTCCTTAGGGCTGCTAGTAATGATCTTAAATTGCTTTTATTTTTTATTGGAATCTCAAAGGGGAGCAACTCTCTAACTTTTTCAGGTATGTTTTTTGGTTTTTCGGGGAGTAGCAATAGCGTAGTTTGGATTGCTTTATTTACAGTTTTCCATACTATCTCATCCTGTAGACCTTTGGGTAGTTTCATAAATCCTATGTAGTAATTTAATACTTTTGTTATTTCTTGGGGGTTCTTCCTGAACCTGCTATTGGTTATGTGTTGTATTGCTAGTTTCTGTCGAATTTTACTATTGATTTGATCTCTGATTTCTCTATTTGTGACTGTGATGCTATGTTTGCCTTTGTAATTTTGAATCGCTTTGTCGAACATTGCTTCGAACTCTATTTGGTGAGCGGGCATTATTTTTATGTTTCTGGTGAAGGTATGGAAGAAGCTTCGGTCTTGGTAATTGAATTTGAGTTGTATTGCTTTAGGCATTTCGTGTCTTGTGGGGATCATATATAATTTGTGTGTAATGAATTTGCATAAGAGCTCTTCATTCTTGAGTCCTCTATTATCTGTCCGTAGTACCACTCTTCTTCATCAAATGGATCTTTTATGCTCCATACCAATTTTCCATCACGTGATCTGCCCATTGCATGTCTATTTCTTTAAATTGCCTTTCTTGTTTTTGGGGCATGGATTTCTTGACTGTGCCACTGTAGGACATTTGTTCATTTCTTTGTTCTTCTACTTCCGTTTCGCATGTTTCTGACTGCATATCGTTTTGCTCATCAATTTTCATATCTCCTGTCACATGCTGGTTGTTGTTTACCTCGATTTCCTTAGCATTTCCGATTTCATCTGGTGTTGTTTCCACTGTTTGGCTCGGGACCTTCATATTCGGTTGTGTGTTTATTTCCATTTGTAGTGATGACGTCATCTCACTTTTTGACGGAGTAAGCCATTTCTGCTGTTTTGGTCATCTTTTGGCACATCGAACATAACATTATCATTAATATTTTCGCTTGCTACATCTGACTCCAGTTGAGCTGACTCATCTTCCTTCTTCCTTTTTTTGTATATATTCGTAACTTGACTGCTTCCGATATTCTCGTCTTTACTGTTTTGTCCCCTCGAGTACATCTTCTGTCCTTTAAGAAAGAGTTTTTTACTATTGAGTTTTGTGTATCTTGGTGTTGAAGTTGCTCGTTTTCTTTTTTTTTATTTTAATTATTACTTCTTCAGTTGGGATGGTTTGTAGGTTCTACTGTTGCACTCCTTTTTTACTTATTTTAGGCCCTTTTGTATATATTTTACTCCTTCGCCGTAAATTTTGTTGTTTTTATTTTAATAAAAATTGATGTACGGGAAAGAGTTTTTTTACTTTGTTTCTTTTTTAATAATTATTCAAATACTTTCTTTATATTTGCTCATTTTTTTAATCTAACCCTGTAACACTCTAAACTCTCAAACACTACAGAAATCCATAGCTTTGAATAAAGGTCTTTGATGAATATGAATTCGTACTTTGGATTCTGACCTGAATTTGCACATAAAACCCAAAATACTGTATAGAATAAAGGTAAGGATTGAAACCACGAAAAATTATGTGAGCAATTAATCATATCATTTAACAGTCACTTAACACGATTAATAATCGTTTAACTATTATTTAATTACATGACTGTCTATTAATCATTTAGCCATTATCTTATATGAATATTAATATGTACAATAACTATATCAGTATTATCAATATTGTATATTACAAACTTTCGTTCAAATTTTCAATCAACCCAAAATACTGTGTGGAATAAAGGTAAGGATTGAAAACACGAAAAATTATACAGGCGATTAATTAAAATCAAATGCAAAATTTAGAATTGGGTGTTGAAACTCTAAACTACAAGTTTAGATTTGAGTTTAAACTATACAGCTATAATTTAGAGATTTGCCTCTAATCTAAACAAGTAGTTTAGGGTTTTGATGCGCAACTTTAGCAGAATCATTAATTTTGAAGCCATTAGGTTTGTTTACTCATACCAATATATTGATTATATAATTATTTTTAATAGATATATTAAAAATAAAAGATTATACTGCTACTAATATTTCTTATAGGTTTAGAGCATTGTCATTAATCATCTGATTATTTTTTATCAGAGGCCTACCCCCTATTTTTTAATATACATATAGTCAGGTTCTTATATATAATTTCAACTTTTTTGACTCTCCCTTCTAAAAAATCACCTGATTTTTGTCACTCCCCTTACCTGAGTGTTGTCAAGGAAAAATAAGATTTCAAACTTTCAAGTTTATCATTAATGATTTATTGATTCTGCTTATAAAAGATCTAATTGATGAAGAGCTGAATCTAAACATCAATGACAAATTTGAAAACCATAGTCTTATTTTATTCAAACTTATGAATATATACTATCAATTAATTAGGTTTATTTATATACATAATCTAATAGATTAATAAATTATTCGAATTATTGTAATAAAAACTTTTAATTTAATTTAAAATTACATCTTATTTTAAAACTAGTGAAAGTTTAATAGAAAATTAAACTAAATCATATTTTAATACTTTGATCAATAAATTTTCACTCGTCAGACCAATATAATTAAATTTATAAATAGTATTTAATATTATTTATTTTACAAATAAACTTTTTAAATAAAATTATATAAATACTATATGCAGTACAATATAGTATTTAAAATTTTAAATATTTTGGCTTCGGCCTCACAATACTACACATTAGCCTAGTATAATAATCAATAGTGCTTATACAATAGCAAGTCTTGTCTTGATATGATATAATATAAGTAAAAAAGTATTTGCTTTTTCAAAAATTATTAACAAAAAAATTGAATAATACCAAACTTTTATAGAAACTCTAACCCTAATTTAAATGAATTTGAAGTTTTTATATTATAGTAAATTTTTGAAGTAATTCTAAAAAAAACAAATTAATATAAACAAATTACATATGCTACTAAACTATTTTTTTTTTTTTTTGCTTTGACAATCCTGCTTTTATTAACTAGGAAGACTGCATATCTTTGTACACAAAATTTCAGTTTATAGCTACTACCGAAATCCCTCCTTTCTCTAATAAAAACTTACTCGTGCTACATAATGTCCGCTAAGTACGATCTGCCGCAACAACAATTTTCTCATACAGGGGCATGCAACTCTCTGCACGTGCTCCCCTGTGATCACTGATTGGCTGCTATTAGCCTTGTCAAGATTGCCGATTTCTTTAAATCCTCCTCATCTAGCTTCAATGGTGGAGTGATTTCAATCCAAGAACAAAAAGAAAAAAGGTACAAGCAAGAAATTTAAAAGGAAAGTAAAAAAAAAGGGTGAAAACTACAAAACCTAAGCGAAATACCAAATACAACAAAAAGAAAAGAAGAAAGATGAGAAAGACAAAGAAAAAAACTAATTTATAATAAACACATAAAAAAAATGTGTGGACGTAAAAATTATATAATACTGTATAGAAACTCTACCAAAGTATTATATGTAAACCATATAGCAGAGAAATATACACTAACAGACTACGCCTAATTTTAAAAAAGAAAAGAAATTTCTACGAATATTCCAGAAAAATCTCTGACACATCATTCACTGTTTACATTGTAGCAAAATGCGCACTCGTGATGTCGACTCCAATTAGGTAGGCGCAATCCCGATTTGGAAGGAGTAAACACTGCCGATCTTCTGGAGGGGGAAGCTGGATTTCCCACTTTTTGGCGAAATTTCGAAAAAACCAAAGGAGAGTACTGAAAGTACCAACTTGTAAAGGACTAAAAGAGTATATGCTATACAAAATATTATATTCAACTAAAAGTATGCTTCTATTAATGTTTCCACTTCTTTTGACAAAAACTTTAGAGTTTTCGGCTCTACTACGTCTTCTATAGTACCAGAGTCTTCTACTGGGGAGTCAAACCCAAAAGGAGAATTCTTTTTCAGCTCTATTTCAATTATCTTAACATTCGATCTGGAACTCTGGTTCCCAGTTGCTTCAGGGTAAAGTTTTGTTGTGTATAAGTATAATAATTGTATAGTTGTCATAGATTGGTAGTTGTGAAAAAGTTAGTACGAGGGATCGTCAGAAAGAGTTGAAGGATAACTTAATTTATGATATGCTACTAAACTAGCCAATAAATATAAAAATATAAAATATAATATTTAGTTGGATTGAAGCAGAATTAACTATTAGCTATAGTTCCAAAATTTAAATAATACTGATTATACTTTTTTTTATAACTTATATTTAAAAAAGAGTGCTAACAATGCAGCTGGTGATTCGCAGCAAACAGAACCTGAACACAAGGATGAATTAGCCATACTGGGATATGGACCAGCCATTAACAACCCCATACAAACAATGGAGGAAGCCTTGGTGAGACACAAAGGTCTGAAATTAGCCATAAGGCAAATCACGAGGACATTAAGATGGATGAGTTTACACTAGTAACTCACAGAAAGAATCTCAACAAACAAAAAAAAGGTGGTACTTCAAATAGTACGAATCACACAAGATCAGCCCCCTACAATTTTCAAAGAGGTAGGGGTGGGCGTAACTATCACTAGGATTGAAACAAAACCTTTTACATTAAATGACCAGAAAATCTATAATTAAAATAGCCACTTTAACCGTAAAAGGGCTAAATGATAGTGGTAAACAACAAAGGACCTTTATATTAATAAAATCATACAAGTTGGACATTATAATGTTACAGGAAATGAACTTAACTAATGAAAACAAAAGAAGCTTTATCAAGCAACAATGGCTTTATGATTCGATTTGGACAGAAAAAACAGCAATTTTAGCTAGCAATAATAATATACAATTCAAAGATACGGAGATGAAAAATAATGAAAGAGTTATTACAACCAAATTTTCATTTCAAGGACGAGGGTATAATATTACAAACCTATACGCTCCACCTAATCCAGTGAACAGAATTGCTTTTTTTAATAATTGGTCATCCAAAATTAGCGAAGAAGATATAAATATCATAGCAGGTAATATGAGCACCAACTTAAACCCCGAAAGGAATCGCATTAGCCAAGCTACACCTCAGAGAGATCCCTTAAAGGAGATTCTTGCTAAAAAATAGCAAAATTCCACAATGTGGTAGACTTCGCAAAAGAAAATCCTTTTCTAACGTTCTTCCAAAACACTCGTAACAATGGGTCAATAGGAACCTGTATTGACTATATTTGTGGTCGAGAACTATGGACACTGCATCTTGAAGGTGATAACACAGCATGGAAACTCAGACATTTGCTGCTGGAGTGCACACTGAACTTTGACAGACAACAAAGCAGAAAAAAGCAGAAACACTCATTGGAACTTAAAGTAACGAATCAGTCCTGAACTAGGACGCTTGCAAGATTAATATCCAATCCATTACAAGGGCCTTCAAAAAACCAAAAAGGCCAAAAAGTAAAATAGCCAGATTAAATAGGAAATTGAAGGTGCTGAGAATACAGCAAATGAAGGCCAAAAGGAAGGGTCACTTACAAACTCAAATAGAGGAGCTTGGAAGATAAGATTAGAACCGAGGTAGCAAGACTGGCTGAGAAGTGGAGCATAAAAGCAAAAGCCAGATGGGGAGAAAAGGGAGAAAAGTTAGCAAAATACTTTTTCGCATGTTTTAAAGTCAAACAAGGCAAGCCAAGCCAAAAAATGATAAAAATACCGGAAGCAGAGAGTTTAAGGGGAGTGGACACCCTATGATATATAAGAAATTTTTACGAGAAGCTGTATAAGAGTAAAAAAGTAGACCACAAGGCAATGGAAGAAATAGTTAGAAATCCACCAGAGGTTACTGCCGAAATGAATAGAACCCTGTTGAAAGCGATCACCAAAGAAGAAATAAAACAAGTCATCAAAGCACTGCCAAACAATAAATCACCCGGGACTAATGGGTTGATCTATGAGTTTTACGAAGGTACTAGTGGCACTGTGGCCACGGTACTAGAGAAGGTGTTTAACAGGGTATTGGAAGAAGGTGAGATGCCACGATCTTGGCACAAAAGCCTAATCACTTTAATACCCAAAAAAGCAGAGAATTTGGAGGAAATACAAAACTGGTGATCAATCTCAACGGTTAATTGTGATGCAAAAATCTTCATGAAGATAATGGCAAAACGTTTTAATACAATATGTAGCGAATTAGTACCAGAATATCAACAGGGTTTTATTAGGAATAGTGACGCAGCGCTCAACATTATTATGACAATTAGAAAACAAAGAGAACAAACGGACATTTGTTGGATACTATTAGTCGACCAGACTAAGGCTTTCAATAGGGTAAGTCACGAGTTTCTGGAGTACACCCTAGGTAAAATAAAATTTGAACAAAAAGCAATAACAATAATAATGAATCTTTTCAAATGGCAAGAAGCACACATAGTCGGCGAAAATGAGCTATCGAGTCCATTTAGAGTGAAAAGGGGTGTAAGACAGGGTGACACCCTTTCTCCTTTTTTATACATTATAGCATTTGAGCCTTTGTTAAGACAACTGAATGAAAAAGTTTCCGGAATTCCTATGGGTAGATATAGGTTCAAATTGGCTGCTTACACAGATGATCTCTCGATTGGCTTAGGCTCAACCTCAGATTGGAATAATATATCATACCTCTTCGAAGTGTACGAAAAGGCATCAAACGCGGAAATAAATAAAAACAAAACAAAACTAATACCGTTGACCCCTACGGCAGAAAGAGTGATCCTGGAAGAGAAAGACCAATACAATAAAGTAATGGAGCTAGATTCTATTAGTATACTGGGGTATGAAATACAAAAGGATGGCATGCCTAAAAAGGGTCTGTGGGAACAAGTCATTAAAAATTTAAAGAAAACAATAGACAGATTCAAACTCCAAGATTTGTCCTTTAGAGGGAAAATCTTGATTGCCAACTCCTTAATTTTATTGAAGGTATAGTATGCAGCATACATTTTAACACCGAACAGGAAACAACTAGCAGAGCTCAACGACATAATTGCAGTATGGATAAAGAACAAATCCAAGATGCTTCCGAAATATGCCAAATTCCAAGAGGACTACTACAAAGGAGGACTGCATGCACCGGTGCTAAAATAATGAATGCAAGACTAGTGATAGTGTGGAAAAAGCTTTACACAGGAGGCGCTTTGTGGGTGAGATATGAAAGCGAAAGAATAAGCGACAGGCTCAGAGAAAAAAGGAACGTAGAAGCAATCTGGGCCTTGTGAGAGGCAAATATAAGTACCAAGGCATGGCCAGCTGAATGGAGGGCTCACCTAAGAGCATGGAAATGAATAAAGGGTAGCATTCACTCTACAAGAAACTGGCCTTGGGACCCGGAAGATCTCAGGGTAGGAGAACTGAAAGAGAACCAAATCATGATAAAAAGGGCAGTTGAAGCCTTGAGTAAGGGGTTATCTAATAGCTCAGGACAGTCTAATCCGACAGATGAGGACGAGACAAAGTGGATCTTTACCAAAGAGGTACAATTTAAAAAGCTAGATATATTCTGGAGAATATATCACAGGGTGCTACCCTGGGATAAAGATTGAAGCACGTGGACCGCCAGGACGATGGAAGTTGCCCCTGGTGCCCTGGGGAAGAACAGACCATAGAACACTTCCTAATAGACTGCTCTATGAGTGAGACGGTCTGGAGGAAGACTCTTAGGTTTATAGAACCGCTCAACGAAACCAGATGTCCTACAACGAAGCAAGAGGTATTCTCATTAAATCATTGGCCATGTAAACAAAATTAGAATGCAGCCCGATGGTTGCATATACAAACATGCTACGAAATCTGGTGTATATACACTAGAGCAAAGTGAGGAGAAAGCTGTCTTACAAGATTGGAAATAACACAAAGGGTAAAGGCGAGGATAAGGGCAGAAATTAAACAGTTAAAATTTAATTTGTTAGGAAGACAAAAAAAAATTAAGGATAGATATAGATTCCTTATTTGTAATTAGGCAATAAAGAAATTCAATTCACAATCCACATATGAATGATAGGATTTTATAAATTACGAAAGTATAATTTACTATGTTTTTTATATATGAATGAAATCTTTTTTTCCTCTACACTTATAAAAATTCTATATAGATACAAAAAATAAAATATCAATATCTTTTTATCTACCAAAACAATTTTCAAAATTTTTTTATATTATATACAAAAAAGTATTCTCTGCATTTTTCAATTAGAAGATCTAGCATATTAACATAATAAAAAAAAAAGTTAGCTATAGAGGAAAAAAAGATTTCATAATTATAATAAATTTAATAGTAATTTGCGCCTATGAAATACTATTCTTCTTATGTGAATCAGCAATTAATAAATAAAGATCGCCAAACATGACCCCTAGAGGTAAACCTAGGAGAAATTTTTTTTAAAAAAAAGAGAAGTAACTATTACTATAGTGACCTTATGATTAACCAATCAAAGTTGATCACATGTATTTTAATTTTTTTTCTTTTTTTTTAAGTTTTTTTAAAGTTTTTTTTTTATTTTTATTTATTAATTTAATTAATTTTTAATTTTTTTTTAGTCAAATATAGTAAAATTGGAAACAAAAACAGGATACAAAAAATGGGATAAAAAATGCAGAATAAAGCTACATCAGCAAATTTATAGTAGCGCAATCTTTCAAAAGATCTTGCGAACATGCAAAATCTTTCGAAAGATTTCGCATATGCAATATATTTCGAAATATTTCGCAATGTATTTCGAAATATTGCAGGTTTTCAAAATATTTTGAAAATGTTTTCGAAAGTAAATTCGAAATATTTTTTGAGCGGACTGGCTGTAACTGGCTGGATCAGTAGATATGTAACCTGGGTCATACCAAGGATGCATTGGACTATATTTTCGAAATA
>QKWP01002486.1:49593-64197 GCA_003550325.1 Gigaspora rosea | reverse complement strand
ATCTTTACTTACTTATTAGTAGCTATCTTTTAGTTTTAAATATTTTGCTGTTTGAACCATTTACTTCTATTCGAATTGTTTTGAATTAATTTGAAATATTGCGCAATATATATCGTAATATTATGCTATAATTTTCTTAATATTACTTTATTTATTGTGCAATATTTCGCAATTATTTGCGCAATATTTCGTCTAGACCGTAATTATTGCACAATATTTCGGGCCGTAATAACTTACGCAAGTTTACGTTATTATATTTCGCTGATGTAGTAGGACAACAATTTTAAAGTTTTTTGTCAAAAGTTATAAAAGCTTAGGGGAGTGACAAATATTAGATGATTTTTTAGGGGAGAGGGAGTAAATAAAAGTGAAATTATATATAAGAAACCTGACTATTTATATATTAAAGAAGAGGAAGGGGGATAGGCCTCTGATAAAAAATAATCAGATAATTAATGACATGGCCTTTATGCAAAAATATACTTTTGGTCAAGTATATTATTTTTCAAAGCATAAAACTGATGCTCTTTACGGTATTGGTACTTTTAATATTTCTTTTTGAACTTTTTAAAATTTTAACAAAAAGTGAAAACTAGCTTGTCCTCTCTAAAAGATCAGCAGTATATACTCCTTCTATTTTGGGAACACACTTACTATATTGAAATCAAGTTATGAGTAAATTTTAGATTTTCTCATAATAAACAATAAATAATATATTTTAAAGTACTTTGGAGAAAAATCTGTTTAAAATTTCTTTCTAGAAGGTTTGATTAGGTGTAGTTCAATATTTACTCTTATATACAAGACAGAGTGCTTCTTTGCACAATATTATATAATTTTTACTCAAAGGAGCTTAAAGGAGAATACTGACTAGAAGGAGAGAGTAACAAGCTCATGTCACCAATAAAGAAAAAGATCTATGCAGATAAAAGATACAAGGTTTGGGTAGTAGTTAAAAGGAAGAATTTGACATTACACCTTCTAGGACATATAAGCAAAAAGCTTAGGTGCAAAGCCATTTTGGAATATTGGATTAAAACCCAAATAGTTAAAAGTGCAGTTAAAATAAGCAGGTATAAGGGTTGTAGCCTAAATAAAGGAGAAAAAGAGAATGACTGCCAATTCACAATAGAAATAAAAAAATATGTTAGCAGAGTAGAGGTATAATCAAAAAAGGGAGTGATTGGTTAATGTCTTTTTCTTTAGACTACTACTAGGATACAGGTTATTAAAGTACATTGAAAGAACAAAATAGTATAGAAAAGGTAGTTTCAGTAGTAGAAATTAACTACAGTGGCCTACCATAGTATTGTGGACACTTTTTAAAAATTTGTATAAAGCTAAATAAAGAAGGTAAGAAGCTAAAAATAAAATTATAAATTTATTAAATCTATATCTTTTAAATAAAAAAAAGATTATAAAATTCTATGCAGTACTTTTTGAAATAGTTAAGATTAACTAATTTTGTGTAATATTACACAAAGACGAAATTAGTAATTGTTAAAAAATTAGTTATTATAATTACTATATAATAAAAAAAATTTTTTATTAAGTAAATTAAACTTAATTATTAAGTAAAATTTGTTCAGTATAACAAATTACATATAATACTAAATTTTTAGAGATTTTTAAAAAATATTAAGCAAAATATTATTATTAAATATAAAAGCTAAAATATTAAATAAAAATTAAAAAATTACTAAATTAGTAATTTTATTACTATATATAGTAATTTAATAAAAAAATTTACAAAATTTTGAAATTTTTACAATATGTATAATTTGTTATACTGAACAAATTTTACTTAATAATTAAGTTTAGTTTACTTAATAAAAAAAATAATTTTTATATATACTAAAAATTAGTATTCCATTTATACTAAAACTATATTAAAAACTAGTAAATCGACGCAATTAAAAATTTTAAATTTTTTTTAAACTTAATTATCTCAAAAAGTTTTGCATAGAATATTATAAACTTTTTTTATTTAAAAGATATAGATTTAATAAGTTTATAATTTTATTTTTAGCTTCTTACCTTTTATATTTAGCTTTATACAAATTTTTAAAAAGTGACCACAATACCTTGGTAGGCCACTGTATATAGAATTTAAAATAATCAAAAAGCAAGAACTAAGTAGAAAAATCACAAATTTACTTCTAGAAATAGCAGAAAAGAATATAACAGAGCAAAGATCAGACTATGTTTTCTATACTGACGGCTTTTGGTACAAGAAAGAAGAAGGTATTAAAAATAGGATGGGTTCTACTTGGGTACAGTTGGATAGAAAAGAGGAGATAGTAAGTTTAGTAGGGAAAATTAGGGTAGTTGATTGGCCTTTATCAACAAGATCTGAATTAGTTGCAATTCTTTGTGCTTTGTTAGTAGTTAAATCAGATTCTTTAGTTGTAGTTAAAACAGTTAGTCTAGCAGCGATTAGCAGTATCGAGAGTGTGTTTAGGTCATGAAGCTTTAAGAAGAGTCTTAAGATGAAAAACAGGTCTATTTTAGACAAAATCGTTGAAATAACACAAGTCAAAAATCTTACTATAGAACTATATAAAGTCAAGGCTCATGATGGGGTAGTATGGAACAAACTTGCTGACAAGTTAGCAAAAAAAGCAGCACACTTTTAAGAAGATTGAAAATAGTTACCTGCTAATACTACTCATTAGAACACATCTCTTTGGTAGAATGGAAAACACATTGACAACTGTCTGCGGAAGTTTATAATGCGACTTAAAAAAAGGGCCCCTGAGGAAGATGTCTTCTTTCAAGTAGAAGTCTAGCAGCAGAAAGTATTTATAGTTTCAGTAATCTTGACTGGTTCTACAGATGGACAAGACTAAAGGAATTGGAAGGAATTAGATGTAGAGAAATAGAGAGTAGTTTTAAACTAATTCTGCGAATCAAAGAGATGTTCCAACTTTTTCCAACTTTAAACAAGTTGCATACTCATAAGCCTTGGTTGTATAAATTACCAAACTGTATTTTGTGTAAGGAGGAGACTAAGGAACCATGAGCCATTTAATGCAATACAGTTTTTCAGAGAAGATGTGACAAGAAACAGAAAACATGGCACTAAGTGCTACATGGATAGTGCTATCAGACAAAGCAAAACTTTCACTAAGCACCTGGAACTTAAATGAAATCCTACTAAGCGATACTAAAGAAATTCGTTTTAGAAAGAGAGAAGTATATTTAAGTGGTCTTATAAAAAAAGAAAAATTTGAGCTATTAAGAGTCTGTCTAGAAAGGATGCAAGAAATTGCATGGATGCGATTCTGTACATAGTGCAAGAAAGCTTTTACCGGGCCATTTGAAAGAAAAGATATTCTGAAGTTATTAAATAGGAGAAATAAGTTGGTATTGAGCGATCACTAAAAAGGAAATGTAAGAATAAAGGAGTTTGGAGAAAGGCGTCATCCGATCCAGAGCTAAAAGAAAGGACAGAAAACAAATCAAGCAGAAAAAGCAAGAAACGGAAAGGATAGTGAATAAGTTAGTTGAGAACTCAATTTTGAGTCAAATAATAGGTTCACATGTAGTAAGTTTGTGGATACAGAAATAGTTTTGTTTTTCTAATTATGTTTGGAAAATAACCGAGGACCTGAACACACTCTTGAAGAAATATATGAGGAAGGTCGTATATAGCTTTGAGACTATCAAATATCAGTGCAACAACTGTACCTGGGTACTAGTAGAGTAAATCAGGTATTAGCCTATATTACAGTTAGCTTTGAGTTCATGTATTTTTTATATATAAACTGCTAATAAAATAGAGCATAGTTGTTAAGTTTTTTAAAAAAAAAAGGTTAAAATTATTTAATATTAAATTTTAAAATTTTTTAAAAATTTTTAAAAATTTTAATAAAATTTTAGCCAATTAAAAATTATCTGCTATTAGGACCAGGACCCCGAACAATTTATATAAGCTTATATTTGAGCATCATAGTAAAAATTTTTTAGTTAGCACTTTTGGTTTGGTATATATAAGCTATATTTCACACATTAAATAAAACTTTTACCCATCTTTAACTTTTTTTTAAAATACAACGTTTCTTAAAAAAAAAAAAAACAGAATGTTCTCTAAAAAAAAAAAAAAATAAAACCGTTTTGGTTAATTTTATTTAATTTTTGCATTTTTCTGAATTTTTGCATTTTTCCGATTCTTGCATTTTTCAATTTTTGTATTCATTACGCCCCAGATTTTTCATTAGCACATTTCAAATATAAGATTTATAAAAACTACTCCTATTAGCATTCTTTTAAATATACCTATTTTGCTATTTAGCTGTTTTCAAATATAACATCACATAGATTGTTCGGGGTCCTTTAGGACCTAATAATTTTTTGATTCTCTTTTCTATTCTAAAAAATTAGGTAATAAATGGTGCTCCTCTAAACTAGTCTTGGGGCTTCTAATTAAAAGTTTTTAGTAATATTAATACTAGTTCAGACCCTAACCTTAACTAATAATCATTTTAATTTTTTTTAAATATTAACTTGCAATATTACAACCTGCTAAAATTTATCAAAGTTCTAATTATATATATAATAGAGAATTTCTATTTGTACATAATATGTATAAACACAAGCCAACTAATAACTCAAAATTTTAATTATAAAACACCTTTTGGCTACTAACAAAAAAATTTTTTGCAAAATTTTGGTATAAACTTTATTTTGCCCTATTTTAAACTCATTCTTACTTTAATTATAAGCAATAGTTTAATTTTTTGTTTATAAAAATTGTTTATAGCACATATTATATGAATCTGTAAATCAATTGTTAATGCCTGTATATATACATACTATATACAATTACTGTATATTCCTGAAAATAAGCTACTCTAAAAATAAGCTACTTCTCTGATTTTTTTCAAAAATCTCAAAAAACCTATTAGTAGTTGCTACAAATAAAAGACTAAATTTTACTAAATAAACTTCAAAAGTACTATTAAGTAAACTTGTTCAGGACATCGAAATATATTTATAATAAAACTTTTAAATTAGTAGAACAATGTTTTATTAGTATATTTTTCAATTTTACAAAAAATTTAACAATTTAAAAATAAGCTACTCCATATTTTTTTGTGTAATTTTTGGTCCAAAAAAGGTAACCTATTTTTGAAAATATATACAATGCAAAAACCCTTAAATAAGCAAGTTCTATATTGTGGCCAAATTTTGGGTTGGGTCAGAAATTGGATCAAAACCAATAAAATTGCAAAAAATTTCACAAATAAAAAAAAAACAAACAAAACTACAGTTGGAACCCCTTAAATCAATATTAGGTTGAAAGCTAGAAGTTGGGTCAAAACTAGGGTTGCAGTCCAAACTTACTAGTTTGGGATTTGGTAAAATCCCAAATAGTATTTACTAGATTTCGCAAAATGTCTCTAGTTTGCTATAATGTCAAACATTCTGACATATAAATTATATTACAACTAGAAATCCCAAATTTTTTACATATAAAATTGGGTTTGGGACACTTTTGGGACTCATCCCAAACAAAGAGGTCATTTAAAGTTCGGCACTTTAGCCAATAAGATTGCGAAATTTTGACATCAAACCGATGAATAAGTATCAGGTAAATATCGAATACAAGACTTACCGATACTGTATACTATATTTAGTTCATAGGACAACCGTGGTAACTTATAAAGTAGTGATTGGACCCGTTTAAAAAAACATGACCCGGGTCACCCGGCGGGTTGACCCGCGGGTCACCCGGGTGATCAACGGGTCACCCAGGTCTACGGGTGACCCGTTCAACCTGGGTCAAAATCATACCCGGGTGAGCACTAGGTAATAGAAAAAATTCTGCTACGGGTCACCCGCGGGTGAACACTGGGTAATAAAAAAAATTCTGCTACGGGTCACCCGCGGGTAATGATGCTGCCCGAAACTATTTTGAAAAATTATGCCGAAATTCCGAAACTATACCAAAATTCCGAAACTAAGTTTATATTTTTATTTAAATTTATTTAATTTTTATACATTCGCTCTAATCTAACTATCAACTACTAATCGCTCCATTCTTGGTACTAATGTAATACTCTTTGCTCTTCATAACAAACCCGTCAACAACTATAATGTGACTAACCAGTTCCCGAATCTCTTCTATTTAACCTTACAAAAACTAGAAAAAAAGTAATTAGTAAAATAACAAAGAAAGCACGAAAAAAGAATAAGCACTTATCTTAGTGCCAGTTCTAGCACTTTCGTGTCGAGATCTCTGAAGCTTTATGCCGTTTCACCCTTTCTGGGTCGAGATCTCTGAATCTTTATGCCATTTCCTCTTGCCGGCAGTACACAAAGTCCATAAGAGAAAGAAGTAATTAGCAAAAAAGAACGAAAAATAAAAAGAAATACAAAAATTAGTTTTAGCACTTCCGGGTTGAGATCTCTGAGTCGAGATCTCTAAATCTTCACGCCATTCCACCCTTCCTAGTAGTACACATAACCTATAGAAGAAAGGAGTATTTAGCAAAAAAAAACGAAAAATAAAAAAGAAGAAAGCAAAAAAAAAAAAAAAAATAATACTTATCTTAGTCAGTTCTAACACTTCCAGGTCGAGATCTCTGAATATTATGCCATTTTACTCTTGCCGGCAGTATACAAAACCTATAGAAGAAAGAAATAGTTAGTAAAAAAAAAAACAAAAAATAAAAAAGAAAAACATAAAAACTAATACTAATCTTAGTATAGATTTAAAAATTTAAATAAAAGATCAAAAAGATCTTAAAAAAATGTAAAAAAAAAATGTAACGTTATAAAAAAAATTTGAATAAATAAAATAAAAAAATTTAATAAAATAAAAAAAAAATAAAAAAATTTAAATAAAAGAAAAAGAAAAAAAAAATATGTAAAAGATCTTAAAAAGATCAAATATTATCTATTTATTACAGATCAACTTCGTATCGAAGTTCGCTGTAAACCCATACGGGTCACTGACCCGCGGGTTGAACCACGGGTGACCCGCGGGTTGACCCACGGGTGACCCGCGGGTCACCCTCGGGTTGACCACCCGGGTGGGCCATAACTCAACCCGGGTCAGAACACTATTATAAAGTACTTTTTGAGAACGTAACGTTTTACTAACAAAAAAATCACTATAAAAGCATATTCTAGCTCTAAATGAACGTAGATATTCACTGTTAAAATTAATTTAAAATAATCCACCTCTCCAAGAACTTCACTTAGATGCAAATATTTTTACTATATACCGCTAATACTAGTTATATTAACTGTATATAAGTTTTAAATGCCAAAAACAGTCATTAAAAAAGGAAGATTGGAACATTACATGTAAGCTTTAAACTTGGAACTTTGAGTGCACTGTTTAATATGCTAAATATTATAATAATAAGGCTTGTACTAACGTTTACTATATATTTTATATTTATAAAGTTATATTACGAGAGTAATAAATGTAACTTTGGGTTAAATAGTAGTTGATAATATGTATGTGATATTGTTTTATTAATAATTATGGGCTAAGGGTTATGTGGGCTATGTGGCATCTTTAATAAGGGTCGTGGTAATTTAAAATAAGATAGAATTATTTTAATTACTTTTCAAAATGTACCGGTAATAAAGAACAAAAGATAGCTTCGTTAATAATCTATCAGCTATTTACATTGAATTTGTTGATCGATTAGAGCTTGGGTTTATTAATAATAAATATTAATTTACGTGTTATTTCTAAAAAAGAGATAAATTCTTTTTGCGTGCATTAATAGTTTGTAAGCTTCTTAATATGAAGTTCTTTTTGTTTTCTAGTAGTTTTTGAGTTTGACACTATATACAAAAATTGATACATATTTGGGTTTTGGTTATGAACCCAAACTAGGTAGAAATAATGATTCCAAACCCAAACTAAGTAGAAACGCCGTAACTAAAAAAAAAGAGTTTGGGCCACAACCCTAGTCAAAACCAATAGAATTGCTGTAAATTTACCAAATAAAAAAAAAAAACTAGCATAAATTAGTTGTTTAAAAATTTTTTATAATTCTGGCCAGAATTGTAATACCTTTGGCCAGAATTATGATAATTCTGGCCAAAATTATAGAAGCCAAATTTTAGGGTTATTAATAAAAATATAGTAGTTAACTTTAAAACTTTATAAAAGCATTTAAACTTAATAAATTAAAAAAACAAATTATATAACTTTATTCTTAAAGTCTTTTTTTATATTTTTATAAAAAGAAAATTGTTCTAGCTATACTAGTTATTTTTTTATAGCATATTAAAAATTATCAATTTCACTTGTTGATTTAAGGATTTCTGCATTGTAGTATACTATTTAGTAATAGCAATTTTATATATATATGTTAATTGCAATACTTGTCACATTTGCAATGCTTTTTAAAAAATTCTTTTAATATGTTAGCAGCTGTTAAAGCTTGTATGAGATCTAAGTTTAGTTGCTCTCTTTCAGATAAATGTATAATAGTAATATTAGTGTTTTGTTGTAAATTGTTTGCAGCATTTTTTTGTAGTTTGATGTTTTGTTAAAATAAGATGATTATTAAGTATAGATTTTTTTTTTTTATAGTTCGAAGATGTGCAACAAGCATGGTACATCCTCAACATAAAATAAAATTCTTGTTTATATTCTAGAATATGGACCTTCTATTCTATCATTAGCAGTAAGCATTTTGTTTTAAAATTAAAAACAAGATCGCTTAATTTTACTTTTTATTGAACTTTAATAATACAGAAAGCTTCGATTTTAACTTTATAAAAAAAACAGAAAACGATTATACATCCAATTTTACAGTTCAATAGTTGATGGTCGCTCAATTTTCCTTTTTTATTTGAACTTTAACAATAGAGAAAACTTTGATTTTTAACTTTATTAAAAACAGTATATTTTTTATTTGAACTTTAATAGAAAAAGATTTACAATTTTACGACTGTCAACCAATCATTTATTATAAAAATTCTGCGGATTCTGCTCAGGTGCTTTTCTGCTTGAGGCAGAGCTGCGCCCAGTCCCCTGGACACTCTAGTTGTATCTGATTTTAGCTTATAAAATGCAATAGTAACTACATACTGTATATGCAAATGTATTAACTCTATTAAATTTTAAGAATTTATAGTAGTTTTAAAGCATAAAAATAAAATTAAATAAAAACTGTGTGAAATTCAATTTTATCCTCGAACACTTTTCAAACTTTTTGTTCTCACCATTTTCAAAATAAAAAAAATTAAATTTCAAAAAAAAAAAAGTTTGTAAAATTATTAAAATTAACGTTTGATTTACTATCGTGAGAACGAACTCAAAATTTTTCGATAAAAAATACTTAATCTTATAAGTTTTGCGTTTGGTATCATTATTCTTACCATTATCGGTAGCTTAAGGAACAAATTCTATCTTTCTTAATCCGTCTTATATAAGTTTTGCGTTTGATGCAATTCTTCATTATTTTCAACAAACTCTATCTTTGCAAATTCTTATTGAAAGCTATTAAAAATTTATGAGAGTCATCAAACGTTAGCATTGTTTAATAAATATGCAATTATTACGAAAAAAGGTATGAATTATATTTTTAATCTCGTGAAAATATTTCGTCCAATGAGATAAAAGAAATTAGTTCATTGATACAATAAATTATGGATATCTAATTGTTATACCTAAATCGTATCAAAGTTTGCGTCATTTTTTTACCATTTAAAAATAATTTAAGGGGTTATATAATGTAAGAATAACAATGAGGAACAGGTGTTAATTCTGGAATTGAATCGTATATATCTTGTGATTATTAGACCGATTATTGGACCGATTTTTAGAGCTGTGAAATATGTAGAACAATAATATTCTCAATTGTAAAAAAAATTAATAAAAAAAAAAAAAAAAAATTCATGAAAATTTGCGATCTTTAAAACACAAATTTCAACGATAATAATGAATTCTTGTACTGTTGGTACAAATTTCGAAACTGCGGACGAAGGTTCATCTCGTCAAAATGACGTGATAAATTCAAAGAAATTTCTTAAAATTGACATGCACACGTTAGTAACTGTCTTTATTATTATTTTTTTTTCTTTAACCTTTTTAAGATAATTATCTTTTTTAGCAACTTTTTTTGATTTTTTTTTTTTTCGTTCTGGAATTTGAAAAAAAAGACACATACTTCCAAAGCATTGGCCTGATCTTAAAAAAAAGTATGGATACGGTGGATGGGTACAGTTGGATCATCATGAACCGGTAATATTTTGAAAGTTTTAATTAATGTCAAACAATATTTTACATAATATTTATATAGAATTATTTTTTTTAGGGTAAAGCGAGAATGATTATTGATGGAAAAAATTTTCGTGAAATTCAATGTAATTGTTGGTCTGCGGATGAGAGAGTACGTGAATGTACTGGTAATGGTGTTGATGTGCAGGTAATACTCTTTTTTTTTTTTTTTTGAAATTTAATTTTATACGTATACTATTTATTTATTAATTTCATATACTATTTATTTTATTAATAACTTAAATATCATATATTATTTATCTGTTCAAGGTTATTTCTACAGTTCCTGTGATGTTTTCATATTCTGCAAAACCTCAACATACCCTTGATTTGGCACGTTATCTAAATGATCATATTGCACAAGTATGCGCCGAAGATCCAAAACATTACATTGGACTTGGTACACTTCCAATGCAATCGCCTGAATTGGCTGTGCAGGAACTTAAAAGATGTATTAATGAACTTGGCCTCGTTGGCATCCAAATTGGAAGTCATATTAATGAGTGGAATCTGGATTCACCTGAATTGGATCCTATTTGGGAGGTTGGTTCCTTTTTTAAGTCATGATTGTTAACTTTAACAATTAATTTTTTGGGATTAAACATAATTTTCTATGTACAGGCATGTGATGAACTTAAAGTTCCAGTGTTTGTTCATCCGTGGGTGAGATATTTCAATGGTGCTTGATAAATTTTAATTTCCCCATTAAAAATCCTCATTTATCTGAGTCACGAAATTTAGGATATGGAAAACAAGGGTCGAATGGAAAAGTACTGGTTTCCATGGTAAATATAAAATTTTATTCAAAGATTTATTTTATTCTAATAATAATCTCAAAGTAATTTATTAATTTATTTTTTTTAAAAAAAGGCTTGTCGGAATGGTATATTATATTCCAATCTTATTTTAACAATCTAGTAAAAAAAAAACATCTATAATCTAAAAAACGTAATGTATATTTTTAAATAGCCATGTGAAACAACAATTGCAATTTGTTCAATGATATTTGGAGGTATCCTTGAACGTTATCCTAATCTTAAGGTAGCCTTTGCTCATGGCGGTGGATCTTTTCCAGCTACGATAGGACGTATTGTGCATGGTTTTAATGTTCGACCTGACTTATGTGCTATAAAGATAAAAAAGAGTCCTTTGTATGTATACCAAATTTCTTATAATTCATTTCTTGATTATAAACTTATTCTTTTTTATTCTCTGTGTTTTTAATATAAAGGGAATACATTAATCGTATTTATGTTGATTCGCTCGTACATGATGAGGATACACTTCAATTTTTAATTAAGAAGATAGGTATAGATAAAATAATGTTAGGTAGTGACTATCCTTTTCCACTTGGAGAACATCATCCCGGAAAATTAATTGAAGGATGTGATTGGTTAAGTGATGAAGATAAGGAAAAATTATTAAGTGGAAATCTTTTAAAGTTCTTTGGAATAGAACATAAATTTAATAAGGAGATGTATCATAAAAACTGATTTTTATCGTGAATCATATGCAATTACCGTAATGAGGCTATATAATAATTGTAATTTTGTACAATAAATGATTTATTTGTTTATTACTCAATTTTAAGTTGCTTCTATCGTTTTTTTTTTTTCATTAAACTTCGGATAACATTCTTTTGAGAGTAGACATGTCATGAATTTCCTTTTTGAAAAGCCAAATATAGTAATTTCATGTGATTTCGAAAACATCCAAAAAAAAAAAAAATTTGCAATTATTTTTTTTATATATACCTTGTTTGATTTAGCCAGGGATTTCTGTGTTTGCCTTTGACTTTTTACAAAATGTTCTAAAGATTCATTTACTTCTGTTTCATCGGTAGTATCTAAAATTGAGAGATGATAAAATTTCTCAATAAATAATTGATAGAAAAAAAGTAAAAGAGAATTTTATTATTACAAAGTCGCTTCAAGTCGTTATCTAATTCACGACGAAACCTTTGTGATTGTGTGTGGATCTTTGCTAAATGATCTAACGTTTCGGTCGTAATAGACTTTTTTTTTTTTTTTAAAAAAAAAAAAAAAAGAGAAAAATGAGCATATTAATCATAAAAGTAATTTTCAATCGATATAAATTTTTTTATCTACCTGATATTTTTCAAATCCAAGTTTTAAATTTTTAATACAAGCATCTTCGTAATTCAATTTTTCATCCATTTTTTTCATTACAGATAAGGCGATACCTTTCCTACAATAGAGGTGATCATCTATTTTTAAAAAAGAAATCATTTTATGAACCTAAGATATGACAATAAGAAACTTACATTTCGGAAACCCAAACATTAATGATACCACTTTCACCATTTATTAATTCAATTGCTTCCCGTAATCTTGTTTCTTGTTCTCTTTCGAATTTGCTAAAACGTGAATTAGATTTTTTACTAGTTCTAGCTATAAAACGGTTATTTGTCATGTGATTTCGGGCATTTTAAAATAAATTAAAAAATTTAATTATTAAATAAAATAAAATAAAATAAGCATACTTTGAAGAAGCCCAATCAGATCCTCCATATCTTGACTCCTTTAAATAATTGATGATAGACTAACGGTTAAACATTGTAAGAATACAATAATATTAAATATACCCCTGAAGGATTAAAAAAAGTATTTTCTCTTGACAATCAAACAATAAAACTTTCTTTGACCTTTCAAGTACAGTATATATCTAGAATTTTATATAAGTAAACCAACCCATCATTCGAATTAGTGTTTATAGTAACATTATCTTCAATATCGATATCATCTCGATTATCATCACTCTGATAAAATTCATCATCAGAATTATGTTTTTCATGCTTTCTATATGAATCATTTTTAATAGTCTTTCTTGAACGAGATTTTCCATTGGTAACGGATTTCTTTGTATTCAATACTGTGCCAACATTTGATTTTCGTCCACGTGCCTTTGCAACGGTACTCATACTAGAACCTATATTAAGTAAATTTAAGCCTAATAAGAAAAATAATAATAATTGTAGTAAAACAATGAATACAAACCAGCTTGAATAGTGGATGTTCTTTTTGTGATCGTAGCAGTTGTTCCATTAGTAGTAGTTCGTTGTCTAGCCATTTTAAAATTATTTGCGTATGATTAATTAAAAAAAAAAAAAAAAAATAATATATATATATATATATATATATATAATATAATATATATATTTATGTAAATATAAATTATCGATATATTTTATTTATTTTGAATCAAAGTAAAAGAATAAAAACAGTGTTACGTATAAGCAAGATATTTTATTTTATTTTTTTCTTGTGAATGACGTATTACGTGAGATTAAAATTTTACTACCGCTATTGCTGTATTGCTATCGCTATCAATCAAAATTATAATCAATAAAAATTTTATCTGCTATTTTTACAGTAACTGACCGGATCAAAAATTTAACTTTACCGGTTTTTCTTTAGTTATCACTAATCGTGATTATGATTAATCGTGATTAATCGGGAATGACGACAATTAAAGACGCAATCGTTATCGATCATTATCTTTATACTGATAGTTAAATTAATGCGTATTACAACCGGAATTGGGAAATGCTCTTTCAACTTTGTAACACTTATTCACCAGTTTTTTTTTCTACTCGTGATCTCGCTAATGTCCAAACCAATTATTTTAGACTTTCTCCCTTTTTTTTCATTAATAGGATTCCGTTTTTATAATTCCTTATTCTCTTATTTTGTCATGAGTTTTATCTTAAATTTATTAATTTATTTATTTAGAAAGAAAATATGTGTATGTTTTTTATTTCAAAAACAGAAAAAAAAAACATCGACAAAATCAATTTATATGGTTAGACTATTTTTTTTTTTTTTTTTTGCACAATGAATTTATAATTTTATTCAATTATATTACTGTACTGAATTATTTGTTCATAAGAATTTTTATAATAACATATTCGGTAATTTAATATTTCCCCAATCAAACTTTCATCCATATTTGGCTACTGTTGATACTCACATGACAAAAATTTCCCAAACTCGAAAAAATTTCCCATATCGAATATCGTAAAAAATTTATTTGAAATAAGAGGGCTATTTATTATTTTTACATAGTTGTTAACATTAATTACACATTCAGTTTCAATCCAAAGCCCATGTGGAAGAAAAAGAAAAAAGATTGTAAGTCCAGGTTAGATTCTACTAGAACCGGACTAAAAAAAAAAAAATTATTAGATCTTCGAAATAGATTCGAAATATATATATAGATGTATATATGTATAAAGGGAAAGTGGTGTATATAAAAATGAAAGATGTGACCAAGCCATAATATGAGGAATCTAATATGAATCCTATAACCATTAATAAAAAAAAAAAAAA
>QKWP01002486.1:24142-49501 GCA_003550325.1 Gigaspora rosea | reverse complement strand
AAAAAAAAAAAAAAAACCAAGAGGGGAAATAATAAACAAAGGAATATACTGTAGCAATGTAATATAAAACAACCAAAAAGCGAAATGAATTAGCAAAGGCGTATTAGTTTGTATAATGCTATATAAATTGTTCGAATAAAAATTATAATAATTAACTCGCGCCTTTGCTATAGTAATCGCTTTGGTGCATTAAAATATAAGTGAGGGTAATATACAAGGGAAGAGGGGATGATTAATGTTGTTTTATACAAGCAAGATCAACGAGGATTTGCGCAGCCTAAAGGTATAAAAAAGATATTAGCGTTTATATCATTATTCTAATAATCATTATATAATAATTCACTATATAATAATTCATTATAATAATTCATTATTTAATAATTCACTATATAATAATTCATTATTATAATAATTCATTATTATAATAATCCATTATTATAATAATTCATTATACTAATACTAAAAACTACTATTGTGACTTTAAAAGTAATAAGAAACGAAAGGTTGAAAGAGTAAACTAACCTCCATCATCTGAACTTGCTGATGTTTGGTTAGGTTGAATTTGAGACACAGTTCCCAGCTTTCGTGGTGTTCCCACAAGTGCTATAAAAATAAAAGAAAAAGTTTATAAAGTTAGCGTTTTTTTAAACAAGGTAATAGTAATAAATAAAAGTTTGGCAAATAGTATATAGTTCGAAGTTGTATAGTTCGAATTAGAACATACTTTAACCAAACAGTTTCTATGCTTATACCTCTTACTACAGACGTGGCAAGTGTAAGTTGTTTTAGAAGCTGAAGGAGTGGGACTGTGCTCTTTTTGGTCGTCAGAAGAGAGGCTTTGAGCATTTTCTTCTTCCTTTACCGCTAGGCGTTGAGTTTTTTCAACAGCCTGACTAGGATGTTCGTCTATATGAAGATAAATTTTTAGATAATTTTATATTATGATTTTATAAACTTATTAATAAAAAAAGTTTTCAAACCTAAAGATTGTTGTGGAAACCTTCCATTAATGAAAGGTTCACCCACGTTAGGAAAGTATTGAACAGTTTTAGTTGGTTTCGTTTCGGTGTTAACAGAGAAGGAATTCATAGTTTTATTTTATATTGAGAAAAAAAAGTTTTTTAAAGTTCTTGGAGAGGTTGATAAGAAAAAAAGTTTCGGTTTTTATTCTGTCACAAAGTTTAACACGGTTACACGGAGAACATAAAAAAACAAATTTATGCAAAAAAAAATAATGTTAATTAATCACTGTATTTAATCATTAATTCATCAATATGTCTTTAGTGTAACAATGTTTATAACGGTTTCACCAAGCGCAGCGAGGTAAAAAGTGTCAAAAAATACTGAATTCTAAAAAATAAAACGTTTAAGATGGGGTAAAAAGAAGAAAATGTTTAAAAAGAAAGTAATACAGTATAAAAATTACAAGGGAGGAGAAAAACAATTTTATACAATATAATGAAAACCAATAATGATCGAAAATTTTCAACAAAAAGATAAATTTTTTTTTTTTTAAAAAAAAAAAGAAGCACAGCTTGTACATAAAAGGTCTTTTTATAAAAAAAAAAAAATAATTTTTTTTTTGTGATATATTACAGTATTACGTATTAATCTTATCTTTTATTATCTTTACTTATTGACCAATCAAATTTAATAACAGAATTTTTTTAATTAAATCACGTGGCGTTAAATCCCTGGAACAAATAATGATTGGATATAAAAATGTGACAAATGAAATGATAGATTTGTTTGTTTAAAAAATGTGCACGGGGACACTAACGCTAATTAGTCTGTTGATCCGCAGCGACCAATAAAGGATAAATATAAATTGAGTACAAGTTAATATCATGAAATTTGTATCAAAAAAAAATTTGTCATAAGTGAATCGTATGACGTTACTGAAGCATGCACCCGCCTACTTTTTTGTATCCTTCTCTTTTTTTAGTCATTGTTTCGTACATAGTGATTCTGTTTTAGTTATTCTATCGTGTCACCTTTTATGATATAAGGATTACCCGATTATCTAAAAAAATTTTAAAACGCCCATATCACTATTTTGGGGTTTACTTCCCACGCTTTGACAAAGAAAAAAAGCCGAGAAATGAGTCATAGATGGGATAACATCGTGCAGGTGACAATTATTAATAAAGGTGATATAATGAATTGAACATGTACTGTACATACGTTGCAATAAAAAATAAATGCAATAAATGCGTTCTTAAAAAAAATAATCAAGTTTCTCTGGTAATTTTGTTTATTCTCTTTCTAATTATTTGTAATATCAGATATACAGATGCTCGGGTACCTTTCTTTTACAAGAATTAATATAAAAATTAATGTACATATTTATTAGTATTATATATACTGTACGTATTACTGTATTAATGAACTTAAAAAAGTATTTGAGATCTTTGCCTCGAAAATGACCTTAGGAGAAATAGTACCTACAATGTTCCTTAAGGTCAAAAAAACCCATTTCTATCAACAAGAATTAACAAAACTTGGCTTTAATGAGCCATTCTTGTAGAAGTTTTATTTTTAGGTAACTAATTTATCGTAACAATATGACAGTTAACTGATAATGTGTATAATGTGTATATAATGTATATAATGTATATAATGTATATAATGTGTTCTGATATAATGTGTGTAATGTATATAATATGTATGATGTGTATAACAGTATGATGTGTATAATGCATACATTATACAGTATATATATTGTAATTAAGCGCTGGTCAATACTAAAAATTCTATAATTGCTCAATAATCCAACAATAGAATGAAATGCATTTTGTTTGAAAATTTTCAGCAAGAATACTTGGGAAATTTTTTCAGCAAGGAATTATTTTGGTTTGTAAATCTTTCACACCAAAACGTTATCATTATTAAAAATATTAGATGAAGGTCTTATTTATATCGATATATATATATATATATATATACCAGATATATATTATTTGATTATCATTATCAATAATTATCAATAATAAATTAATCTAGGATTAAGTTGGTCATTTCCTTATGGGTCTTTACTTATTTATGTTTGGATAACGATACGTAATTCTTTTTCGTTATACATATATAAATATATCTGAAATATATCTGAAATATATCTGGTCAATTTTTAAACTCCCATTTAATGGTCTGTTTTTATAATTAATACGTAACGATTATTTTGTGTCAAAAAAAAAAAAAATAAATGAACTATATATATTCAAAATTATTTCTGTGAAATTGTTAAACGTCGCTTCCTTTTGCTCGGTCGTTGTTCTGAAGTTTCAATTGGCGATTGGGATGTAGTTCCGTGACGTGAATATCCTATACCAGATTTATCTGTAGAGTTCCGTCGGTCATCTTTTGGAATTATAATCGCTTCCTTTGCTATAATCAAAAATTTTTCATTATGATGATTTCATCATAAAAAAGAATCAATCACATACCTTCAAAGGCCATGCTCTTTCTTCGTGTTGCAGGTTCATGTATTCCGACTGAACCTTCGCTTCTAAATCCTTGAATTAAATTCTCGGCGTGATCTTTCATTTGTGATGCCATTTTATTAATATCTCCTTCTCGATTGAATACTGATGCATTCATAAACATTAGCAAAAGATCCCGATGAAAATGATCTGTATCTTGAATAGCCTGAAATATACGTATTTTTTAAAAAAAAAAAAAAAAAAATCATGTAAATTTTTTTTTATAATATATGATGTTTCTTTTTAATCTTTATTTTCAAGGTTACTAATCCACAAGTTTTATTTATTTTTTCTAAAGAAAGAAAAAAAAATAATAATAATAATATAATAATAATATAATAATAATATAATAATAATATTCTTGTGGATTCAATTTAAACCAAGAAAATTTTACATACTCCATCACGCAAACGTTTTTTCAACGTTTTTAAGTCCATAGGTTGTTTAACAATACTATAATATCCCGGTGCATCTTGCTCTTTTATTGGATTTTGGAAGACACTAGCAAATTTATGATTGCCAATTTCGTGTAGCATCATCGTGGCTAGTTTTAACCAAGTCTTTTGCTTTTTATCATTTTCTGAAATTTAAAGTAAATGTTAAAATAATTTCTACTTAAAAAGTAAATGATACATATACATAAATTTAAATATACCAGACGCATCAGCTCCCGAGATAGTCTCACTTTCGTGAACTGCTTAAAAAAAAAATGCGTTTTTTAACTCTGAAAAAAATTATCTTTTTTTTTTTTTTCTCTTGGAAAACAAAATGTAAAGTTCTCTTACCATAATTACCATCACTTGGACTAGGATTTGTAATTGTATCCATATGGTGGGTGGACGTTGTTGCTGTTGGCGTAAGTTGCTCTTTAAGTTCAGCTTGGGATGTTGTTGACGTCATTTCTTCGTTTTCCTCATTAAGTGATTGCGAATCTACTATTTGCATATTATCTTCTTCAACTGTTTCATGCTTAACTTCCGATATTTCCATCTTAGAATTTCCTGTCCCCACTTCAACAACAACTTCTTCTTCACAAAATGATCCTGCAGGTTCTGTAGTATCTGAGGATCCTTCACTTTTAATCGTATCCAATGTTAGATTTGGTCTATTTTCCTGCATCTCAATTTCCATTATAGATGATTTATCATTATCTGATTCATTTTGTTCATCAGGTGATCCAATAGCTTCCTCTGATTCACCTCCATCTACTCCAGTTGTTTCGAAATTTTCTCCTTTTTCGATTTCTCTATCTTCGACAATCGGTGCTGGTGAAGATACATAACTACTAGATAAACGTTCATGTTGTAGATTTTCTGTCGAATCTTGAAAGTTTGACATCTCAATTATTGTCTCGTCTACCTCCATATTAGTATCTTCACGCGGTGTAGCTTCGGAATCTATAGGTGAAGCATTTTCTTTTGTAAGCCTTTTTATTTGTTCATGCTTAGGTAAATCTATTGTAGATACTTGAAGTTGTGAAGGTATTGACTCTTCAATGTTATCATTTATTTTCACATCAACCTCCATCATTTCAACATCTCCATCTGTTGATTTAAATAAATCATCTTGAATGTCCTCTTTCAAAGTTTCAATGTCCATTTGAACTTCTGATGATTGTTCAATTTTTTCATCATATTTAAGTTCATTTAATTCAGTAAAAGGTGATGATGGCGTTCTAACTGTTGCAAAAGATTCGGTTGCATGTAATGAAGCCAATGAAGTCGTTGATTTTGATGATTTTTGTTCAATTTCAGTTTCTTCTGTTGGAACAAAAACTGTTGGATTCGTTTGCTCCATGGTTCCTAATACTTGTACATTTTCTCTATCGTTCACATTTGGAAATTTGTCACTTTCATTATTTATTTCTAATTTTTTGTCCGTAAAAGATATTCCTATTTTTTTCTCTTCATTAATATTCTTAGTTCGTTTATCGGAATTCACTTCTGATACATCTGGAACTTCTTTAATCATTGCGTCATCATTATCATTATCAATAATAATAGGTTGCGTAGACGTTCCATCTGCAGAAGATGCAACTACCTCCTCTTCCACAATTTCGAATTCTGGATTTTCCTCATCTTGTCGCTCTGAAAGTCGTTCGATTTTGGAAAAGTCTTGCTTTTTTTGTTCATCATCTTTCAATATTTCTGCTAATTTGTCATCGTATTTTCCGGCCTTAATATCTTCAATTTCGGTGAAGATGTTCCTTTGCAGATTTGAGAAAAAAAGTGTGTCACTGGAAACATGTCATAGCAAAATGGTGAAAAATTGAATGCCTGTATCAATATGTACGCGATTTTTACCGAAGTCTTTGTTCGGTTAACGAAACTTGAGATCTTAATTCAAGAATACGATCTTGATAAAGTTTTCGTGCCAATTTCGCAGCTGGTGGCATGCGATGTTCGTCTGATAATATATTTTCGACAAAAATGGTAAATTTCAAACTCCACTAATATACAAAAAAAGAAAAAACTAAAGAAGACTTCTTCAAACCATTTAACGAAGCAGAAATGTCTCCTAACTTCTTTTTATTCTCACTAGAATTTTGTTTTATTTGTTTTTTCATTAATAAATTTGAAATATATAAAATGAATTAAAAAAAAAAAAAAAAATTATATAATTTTGACATATTACTAAAAATCTACTCTCGTTAATGATGGAACAAAGGTCATGGTCAGTATCATCACTATACCATGTCAAATAGCCAGACTGAGCCATATTGGACTTGTGAAATTACTAAGTCCACCATGGTGTAGTTGACAACACTGATCATGGATTTTTTTATTCACTATTTCACTTTCATAATCCACCACTAGTAGGTGTGTCTTCAGAACTATACTAAGTAAGCTAGTCTAAATCACTCTCATTTCAACCTTATGAAACATACTTTTCAAATTCTTCTCTTTCATATGGTTCAATAAGAGCTCTATACTTGCTAGAACAATTCTATTTTAAAACAAGGCGATCAAGTGTTAGTAATAAATAACAATAACGAAAGCTTATTCTTGATAAAGTAGATCGAATAAGCTAAATCTAAACTGCATATAGTTTAAAAAAAAAAAAAAAAAACCTTTTGAGTGAAAAATTCCGGTGGATGGGAGATCATTGAGTTATTCTTAATGTTTCGAACCACTAGCTGCCAGTTGTCTTGGTGTTTATAAGCTAGTTGTACAAGCAAAAGTTTTTCAAAGGGAGTCCACGAATCCTCATCTCTAAAAGGTATCGACATGGTTAAAGCTCAAAGGCAAATAACATACTGTGATACATATATGTAATCATAAAGTCTGCGGCGATATAAGAGGTTGGGCCGAAATTACCGTAAAAATTATAAAAATTATTATCTGAAAACATTCATATGATTGGTTAATTTATGTCGATCGATATTAACTTTTACTCTTTATTATTGATTATACTGTATAAGTTTGAAATAATACCCCTTTTTTGACTATTACTACCTTATGCAAATGTTGCATTAGTACCTTGGGTTTATACTAGTGCTCCTATCAGACTGGACCAAACAAACTTCTGTTAAGTTTGTGCTCCTATCAGACTGGACCAAACAAACTTCTGTTAAAAGTTTAAGTCTGGTTTGATTTTTAAACCAAACTCAACCTTTTGTATTTCAAATTTTAGTCAAGTTTGAGTCTAGTTTAGTATAGTAATTATACTCTGGGATTGCTTACTGATTCAAATCCTTCTAGTAGCAAAATAATTAAAAACTACTAGTTAGAGAGCTTCGATTTTATAATTATTTAAAAGTTAGAGAGTATGGGTCCCATAGTCTAGTGGTCTAGGCACCTATACCCTACACTTGAGGTTTTTGGTATAAGTTCTAGTAGATGAAAAAAATCTACAAATACTTGTTTCATACTTAGTGGAAGTCCACATGAACACTTGATTGATAGAAGTTTCTGGCAAGAAAAATTTTTTGTGAAGAAAGATAAAAACAGAGGAACATACAAGAACCTACAGGAACAGGCTACAATACAAGGAACACCTTTGGCACATATGGAAGAACCAAAATAGGAAACTACGAATGTAAAGAGAAGTTAAAAGCAGCTGTACTTGGAAATGTGTAAAAAAGCGAAAGCAGGATGCACCGGGTTGGTAGTAGAAGCATGACAGAGATATGCAAAAGCCAAGACAGGCACACCAACAGAAATTACCAATTACTTTGAACGAAAACTAGAAGTAGTCTAGTACTATGAGCCCTAGTTGGGAGTAATTTAGTTACACAACATAGCCTATACCTTACCAACACACAGGAGTCTCCTTATATGACAGTGGCTTGTATACTGAAGCTGAAAAGATATTAATTAGGAAGGTGGAACACTATAGACACATCCAAGATTCTGGTAGTAGTAAGTTGAGGGCCTATTACAGGTAAGATCATACTATATAGATACAGGAATTACTTAGTAATAGGGAATTTGGTGCTTTCTCATCTACCAATAGAGTTCTGAGTTGGTAAAAATTTTTTAATCGATTAGTTGCATTTAAAGTTGGCAACTAATCGATTGTGGGATCACGTGACTAAAATAATCAATTAGTTGTTTAGTTGTTTAGTTGTTTAGTTGGTTGGTTGTTTAGTTGTAAGTTGTAAGTTTATACTATCAACTCTCTCAAAATCGGTGTGCATGGTAGACAGGTTTTGTATTAGCTTCGAGATGTTGCCAAATTTGAAAACATGACAAACTATTAAATTTATATAACATAAACAAATTTGGTAGATTATTTTTTTATCAGATTTGACAGGTTATTGCTTTTGACAGGATTGGCTTTGAGAGAGTCGATTGTATTAAAAAAGTATCGATCTATCAATCATACAATAAAAACCAAATACAAAGAATCTTTAAAGTTTATGGGCAGATATAAATTAATCATTAGAATTTAAAATAATGCATTTCGTGGAAATATTTATTATAAAATGGTATGACGAATTTGCAGATTTGGAAATTAAACCAAATAATGCAAAATGCATTTAGATTATTTAAATAAAAAAAGCATTAAGGCTTCCGATTAATAATGTTATAGCAAACTTGCTACCGCCCATAATTAAGACTATCCAACACTTTAAATCAGACCAACCTAACAATCATCCTAACTAGTATTGTATGCTGTTGATGCATTAAAGTTGAATTGTATTTATTTATTTAATAAATAAAATATGCAATTTAAGATTTATCTATCGTCCAAACTGATAATATAGTTGGCAAATCATTAATTTGAATGCCTATAAATAAAAATGAAAAGATGAGCTTGATTTAAAGAAAACATTAAAATGAATGTTTTTTATACTTACAAACCAAAATAGTCTATGAAGTGAAATTTAATGTAAAATGAAAGATGCCATGAATACATGTGAATTAAATAAGGAAGCTGAGAATAACTATGTAAACATACTAGATCAGCTTAAATAAAACACTAACAGAATAACTAAAATACTTACCAGGCTATTACAAGTTAAATGACACACAAAACACTTTTAAAAGATTTAATATTTTTTAAATATAAAATAGAATTTAAATCTTTGGACCCACTAAACTAATACAAATTAGCGATTCGCGAGATGCTATATAAAGAGCAAATGCTATATAAGCTTGATTTTACAATAGCTAAATAGGATAATGAAATAGGGTCTTTGCCTTGAAAAGACCTTATGGGGCATGGTAATTACTATGCCCCGTAAGGTCATTTTCAAGGCAAACATCTCAAATAATTTTAATGCATACCAAGCTTACATGAATTAAGAGATCCGAGCTGTGAAAGAATTATTTAAAGCAAATATCCATAATAGTAAGTTTGTATCGCAAATTTTAACTAACAATTATAATACTCACCAAGTCCATGTAAAGCAAAAGAGCAGAAAGCATTTAATAGTAAAATTAAACTGAAAGTTTAAATAGAAAAATAAATAGTTTCTTATACCCATAAAATTATTGGCTTAAATTATGTATAAAGCTAAACATCCGTAAGTTAGATGAAGCTTAATATGATAATCGATTACCAAAACTAAAATGAAAAGCAAGGTTACTTACGATTTTAAGTGGATAATAGGTATTTTTAAATATACTTTNTCTGTTTTTTTTTTTTTTTTTAGAGAACGTTGTATTTCAAAAAAAGTTAAAAATGGGTAAAAGTTTTATCTAATATTTGAAATATAGCTTATATTACCAAACCAGAACTGCTAACCAAAAAAATTTTACTATGATGCTCAAATATAACCTCATATAGATTATTTGGGGTCCTGTGTCTTTGCCTTGAAAATAACCTTACGGGGCATAGTAATTGCTATGTCCCGTAAGGTCATTTTCAAGGCAAAAATCTTAAGTAATTTTACCACATACCAAGCTAATATGAATTAAGAGATCCGAGCCGTGAAAGAACTATTTAAAGCAAATATCCATAATAGTAAGTTTGTATCACAAATTTTAACTAACAATTATAATACTCACCAAGTCCATGTGAAGCAAAAGAGCAAAAAGCGTTTAATAGTAAAATTAAATTGAAAGTTTAAATAGAAAATAAATAGTTTCTTATACCTATAAAATTATTGGCTTAAATTATGTATAAAGATAAATATTCGTAAGTTAGATGAAGCTTAATATGATAATCAATTACCAAAACTAAAATGAAAAGCAAGGTTACTTACGATTTTAAATAGATAATAGGTATTTTCAAATATACTTTTGCTTTTTTTTTTTTTTAACAAAACCCAAGTTTGGCTTTTGTTGGTTATATATTATTTGCTAACCAACAAAAGCTGAACTTGGGTTTTGTTGAAAAAAAAAGCAAAAAACAAAAGTATATTTGAAAATACCTAATAAGATTAAATACTTATAGCACTACTTAATAATAAATATAGTAATAAGTTAATAATAAATATATAATAAGATAAAGTCAACTAAATACTGAAATAATAATATATAATTTTTATTGAGTATTCATAGTAAATATTCAATATATATATATGTTAAGTAGAGAAAGCATTAATGCTGCTCATATTTTTTTTAAGAAAAACTAATTGTTTCAATAAATCTGGATCGAGCCTAGTGCGCTTATCCGTTACATAGTTTTCGGCATCGGAAAATAGACGTTTTGATGGCATGGAGGAAGCTGGCACCGCAAGATATCGTCTTGCCAAAATTGCCAAAGTAGGAAAAAAAGTTTTGTAGTTGCGCCACCAAACCAAAGGGCAGGATTTTTCATCAAGGGAAATTTCAGGTATTTCGCAATACTGATTAAATTCATTAGGTACATCGTGGTGTTTTCTGTTCATAAATAAGAAAAAAATGCTGACAGTTTAGATTTTTTATGTTGATGCAATATTGTATTGACATTGTTAGTTTGTGTGGAATCATTATTATTAGTTTGTGTTGAATTCAACTCATCAAATTGATGGCGCATAAGTTGGATCATTGAGCGGCGTAAATCTCTAGTACAGAAATTTATTTGCTTAAATCGTGGGTCAAGGAAAAAGCAGTACATGCCAATTTCACTTGGGTCTCCCCACTGTTCGATTAAATTATCTAAAATCGTGTTGCTAACAGAGATCGCTTCCTCATTTGACCAGTAAAGTAATTAAGCCGACATGTGAGTTCTTCTAACATTGGCGTTATAAAACCAAGTGTCGGGTATTTGGATTCACTTAAAAATTGAGTTGCTTCGTTAAAAGGAGAAAGGATTAAAACAAGTTCTTCCAATAATTCAAATTCTTCTTCTGAAGGAAGAAAAGAACTCAACGTTTCTGCACTTTTTCTAACCTCCCTAAGAGTATGATTATTGAGAGTTGAGTATAGTTGCATAATAGCAGGTTTTAAATGCACAAGTCGTTCAATCGAATGAAAGGTGGAGTTCTATCTAGTATTCACGTCCTTAATAACATCTAATGGTTTTTTAAGTCCCGGGTAACTTGTAATTGTGCTTTGCGAAGTTGCTTTCTTTTTTTTTCTTTTGTCAAAATTGAAACAAGTATTTTGCACTTTGAAATTAGCTCATTTACTTGTTTTAGTCCTAAATTTACACTTAGTTATAATGTATACTCAGCACACTTAATGTTAGGAACATCTATTTGTTGCAATGCCGACTTGACATTCGCACCATTATTTGTAGTAATAGAAAAGATCTTTTGATGATTAATATTAAATTTATCAAAAATGGAATTAACAGATTCTACAATAACAGATGCATAATGTTCATCCAACTCTCCAATTTCAAGTATAATTTCGTGTGACTCAAATAATTCAGTAAGCCAGTGACAAGTGATTCCGATATAACTATCATGCGCTCATGATGACCAAATATCAAAGATTAAAGAAATCGTGTCAGATGTCTTTAAAATAAAATCTAAAATTTGCTTTACTGCTAAAGAATAAGTCTAAGTGTCAAATATGATTGTTTTTATTGTACTAATACATAGCATTTTAAACCAAGAATCAAAACTTTTTATTAAACGCTTAAAGTTATCAATTTTGACAAGATAAATGGGCTGAGCATGTGAAACTATATATCGTAAAACTTGATATATAAGTTTTTTTTGAACGTAAGAAGAATGAGGTTTCATAATTGATGAACTTTCACTGACTTATTCGCAAGTGATTCTTTAGTAATATGATGGATATCCCTAAGGTGATTTATTAAATTGCTTGTTGAACCTAACCACACATACTCTGTATCGCATCCGTCAAATAAGCATTAAACTTTTTCGACCTTCTCTTTTAGATTATCTGGTATGCGTATTACAGCATCATATTTTTTAAAAAATTGCCATACGAAACTTCCTGATTTTCTTCCTTTTCTTTTTTTTTTTTAATATGACTAAAATTTGTAGATGTTGATGTTGAAGCTAATACTTCTTCATCATAATTACTATTTTTTTCTTCGCCATTATCAGATGTATCTAAATCATCATCATTCGCACTATCTATTGTAGATTCTGTTTAGATATTACAAAGATGGTTGTTTTCCCTTTTTTATTCATATTTGTATTAAAAGTACTTACATACTATATTATACTCTAAACAATACTAAAATTTTATTTAAACTATTTTTTTTTTCCCAGCACTAATGCATACGGGATCATCATGAGATGCTACTTGAAGCTATTTTCAATTTTAAATGATATATATAATATGTTTAACTTTTGCGGGTTCTTTCAAAACATAAAGCAGATTTTTTTGATAATAAAAAAAAAATTTTTTACTATCGTTATCAATAAGACTTATCGTATGATTTTTGATAATGTTGAAATGCATCATGCTAGTTCCATGAATTTCTTGACTTTTACTTGATGTATCCTTTTTTTATATAGCATTTGTTTTTTTATGAATTGTTTTAATTGCTTTAATAATTATTAATTATTGTTCTTTCATTGTTCATATGGCTCCAATATAATAATAACCTTTCATTGTAAAACTGGTTAAAAAACCAGAAAGAAAATAGGCTTTAATAAATAAAATGTTTTCATCTCACCTAAAATTAATGTAATTATGACTTTGGGGTTCTATGATTTACTTTCTTTCCTTTAACAATACATTCTAACAACTATACTTTTTACGTGCAGCAAGAAATAGTAAGTCGCAGTTTCTTTCAGGGGTTTTAGGTTTATTTTATGGAATTTCGTCTTTTCTGTCTGGATATTTATAATTTTCAATTCGAAAAAGATTAGTTAAATTAATAACGATAATGCTTGATTATAATATACTATGCATGCAGGGTTGGCAATAGAGTCAATGGAGCTGCGAATGGAGCCTGAATGGAGCCCAATAGATACTAGCTTTTTGTGCTCCATTCGCACAACTATTAAGCTCCATTGGCTCTATAGTTAACCCTGTATGCATGCAACGGTACGGATTTTTAATAAAAAAGCACATAAATAACATATACATAACACTAATTTGCATAACGCCAATTTTACTTATTACAGAATAGTTACGTCTGTTATATAATACTATAAATAGTATAGTTGTTTAGTTGATTATCATAGTTGATAACTAATTGATAACTGACGATTAATCGTAATCGAACCAGTTGATAATAAATCAATTAGTTGTTTAAAAATTTTTTCAATCGATTAGTTAAAAAGTTGCCAACTAGTTGGTTTTTCAACTAACGATTTGAAACACTATCTACCAAATAGGAAGTAAATCAATCAATGATTTACGAATGCTACAGATGATCTTTGATTACCTATCTGGGAGTTAATAAAACCAGTATGAGAGATAGGAGAATACAATTGTAGAGAATAAAGTAGGTTCTGAAGCATAAATCCTGGTTTGATACTTACAAAAATTCAAATTTGGATAGAATATAACTTAGTGATAAATTAGTCCTAAGTTCATAGTATAGAATAAAATTTGTACTATAATTACATATGTAATGATTAATATAAATAATAAAATATATGTGAACAATGAAATCACTCTATAAAAAAAAAAAAAAATTATTTAAAAGTTAGGCGACACAAATAAAATTTACTGGTTTTCATAACCGGCCGGGTCCGAAAATAGAAAATTTAAAAATTTTTTTTTATGCCGCAGCAAGTAGATAGCCAATCAAATCGCGTCATTTCATAACATGTAAAATTGGCAAAATTAGACGTAACTAGGGCTTAAGCCCACTCACCCGCTAACCCGAGAACCGATATTTACTTTAGTTATCCGGAATAGTTAGGCTTACCCGGTTGACCTGTAAAATTTTTATCCTAATTTAGAAATAATATAATCTTATTTTATTTTTCCGATTTATAATTCAACATAAAAATGCTATTTAAAAAATCCTACTTATTTTTAGAATACATTTTAAAACAAAATTTTTATTAGAAGCACAGCTTTATTTATACTTCTGGTTACATTTCAATTCACCACTATAACATCTATTTATATGCTATATCTTGGTAATTATCCGATTTTATGCTAGTATTTTTTAATGTTTATCGCTATTACAACGCTAACATTGGGGTATTGAACCTAGTCGGAACTTAAATGGATTTTGATCGACCTAGTGACCAAAACCTCAAGGACCCATGGGACTGCATAACATTGTGAACAAAGTTCACGATTGAAAGTGAATATTCCAAACCCCACCTATTGCAAAAATTTAATATTCGAATCCCATAAACCATAGCTGGAATATACTAAGGAAATTAGAAGAGAATAAACACTCAAATTCAAGAGTAGCAAAAAAGAATTAGGCCAAAATACTTATCTTAGCCTCTAAGACTTTCTGAACCCTGAGACCCGGACCAAATCTTCCACGCCTCTTTCTGCCTGCCGATTCAAGGTTTAGGAGTCGAGTCTTGAACTCTTAGTGAATGATATTTTAGTAGTTGGATTAGTTAGGTGTATAGTTTAGTTAGTCCCCGATATTTCGCACCTTCTCAATGGTTCAAAGTCGGGTGGTGGAGGAAGTTCTTTCTGTGTAACTTCTGCCGATTTGTGTTTTCTTTTGCAGGTACTTGAAGTGCCTGCTTCTACATAATTCTTATTATTATAATCTGAATCCTGGTTTTCCAAAGAAGTCCGGTGAAAAGTTAAAAGCAGTATGTATTCTTCCTCACTGTCTGGACACTCAATGTCTTCGGTGTCTTCAATGAGAAATGAGATTAAACTTCGGGTACAGAAAGCATGATTTTTTTTTTTTGATTTTTTAATCGTCGTTAACTTTTTTTTTTATCACACCTTGACTTAGTATGAATACTTTATTTAACTCAATTTATTTAAATTCGAAGTGATACTTGGATTGTTGGATCAAGTTCTAAACGTTGATAATTTACGATTCTTTAGATTTGCGATCTTAGATATTTATTTGAATGCATCGTTGTCATGTGATAGTCGAATAGTGATAAGGTACGTTTAATTATAGCATAGAAAAGCAGGAGTATGACATAATAAAATCAGGCGCAATTGTAAAAATAGATCCTTAAACGCTTGACGTTTTAAGAGATATTTATGGTATCGTGCATATTTTCACGTGATTATCTGTTATATAATTTTAACCGGGTTAACCAGGTCAGCCGGGTCAACCGCATTATTTTGATGCAAATTTTATGTGGGCTTAACCTTTAGACGTAACAACTTTATTAAAGATCGATTTTAATCGATTTAATTTATAACGGACATCAAATAAAATAAAAACTGTTTATATATTATGCAGTTCTGCGCTGTTTCCCTTTTTTATTCAAAATGTTTTTCTAAATCAACGAGCCTCTGCTAACATTTCTGACAAAACTTCTGGTCAAAAAACCAGGTTGGGCGGCTTAACACCTGGACGCCATCTATACCGTTTTTTTGGTAAAGTCTTTCCAGCCTTTCCACCACATCCAATGCACAATGGCCGTTCATTATTTGATGTTCATGTTACCTTTCGATTACCACACAAAAAACACACGACAGGAAATATTTTAGCCGAATAGTAAGGTTTTTTGATTGGTGAAGTGCAACTCTATGAATCATTTACGAAGACTTGCTGGAAAAGCTTATAGATTGGATCTTCAGTAGAACCAGACGTTTCTTCATTAATATCCTCTTTATTAATTTCCCCTTCATCCTCTTCATTAATTTCCCCTTCATCCTTTCATTAATATCACCTTTTTCCTCTTCATTAATACCCCCTTCGTCCTCTTCGTTAATACCCCCTTCATTCTCTTCATTAATACCCCCTTCATTCTCTTCATTAATATACTCCTCTTTATTTCTATACGCCTCATTTATACACCTCTTCATTTATATACACCTCTTCATTTATATACACCTCTTCATTTATATACACCTCTTCATTTATATCCTCTTCATCATTTATGTCCTCTTCGTCACTAACATCTATACTTTCTCTGTAAGAACAATTCGATCTAGCAACTATATCGTCAGCAGCAGCATCATTGCTTGGTAGGCTGTCACTTAATTGATTATTGCTTTGTCGATCGTTACTTGGTTGGTTATTTTGGTCGTTACTCTGGTAATCATTACTTTCATTAATTTCGGCAAAGTTGATTGATTTGGAAGATGCAAGATCACAGGTATTATGAAACGACATTCCGCATGTGTACAAAATAGTATTAAGAAAAGATTCTAATAACTTGCGTTCTTTTATTTGTAATTTCTTTGCGCTAAATAACAGACGTGGTTTCTTACATTCAGCACAAACGACAGTGATTCCGACATTTTTTGCATGTATAGAAGAGGGGCTGAATGGCATGGTATGTTTCATAGTAACTTTTTTTTTACCTGACTTGGTGTTTTTTAATTTAGCATCTTTAAGCGAGGGTCTATATTCCTCTGTTGTGGTGGTGCTATATAATTCTTCGAATGATTTATAATGAAGGTCTTCGCCCGGGGTTGGATCAGGAATGTAATGAAGTTGTTCAAATTCCTCCCGGGAATATCGAAGTAGTAAGCAAGTCGAACATGTTTCATCCCCGCATTTTTTAATATTAAAGGAATAGTATCTTATTCTATAACAGTATTCCATGAATTCTTTCAACCATGGCTGCAAGAAGGCAAATATTAATATTGTCAACTGCTGCATTATATCGATTATATATAAAAAAATTTATTTACTCTTTTTGCAATACTTTCTGTTGAACGATCTTGTTGAGATACATTATTGTCAATTAGGTGAATTGTTTCCCACAATTCCATTATTTCATCTTCAGTTGCCGCATCGAAAGTTTTAAAAGGTACTTCCTTTAAAGATTGACGTTCAAAAATGCTGTGGATTAGGCGAATAGGTTGTTGGACACTTTCGATAAATACGTCTTTCAAGGTAGGATTATTTTCTGCCATATGCCGAATTGCTTTCATCGTATTTGCTTTACTTACTAATTTTTCTAACTTATCACTCATTTTACCTCCTATTAAACCTATACATTGAAGTCCAAGATTTAAGATAAACATTATGCGTTCTACAGGATTTTTCCACGAGTGCTAAGATGGCGTTCTTATAGCAACGAAATAGTCTAGATCTAAAGCTAGAAATAGGCAAATATACGACAGTTGCACACTAGTAAATTACAACGATGGTCTGGGCCACCGTCTGTGTAAAGACATAAGACAGGTTTACTTGTAATATTTTTTTTCAGGAGGATCTTGTATAATTCAACTGCATGGCGTATCGGTGAAGAAGGTTGGAAAATAGCATCTTTTAATCCAATATGAACGTCTCCCGCATAAAAATCACCATCAACCAACTCTGGGATATCGCATATCATTATGACGCTTGGTATGATTCCAGTCTTTGTAAAGTCATGATCTTCAACTATTAATGTTGATTCTTTACTAACTACAACTTGCTTTACTCTCTTTATAGCAGCAACTGGATATCCGGGTTCTCTGACCTTATACCTATGTTTGTTATCTAAAAATACTAATGTTGTCATTTCACGAAATTTTGTAGAAAATTCCTTTTCATACCTGAACAATGCCAAAGCGTAATGTTCATCAGGATGATGGGCGCGAAGCTGCCGAACTTGTACCTAATATTACAAATTATCGATTAATTGTTATTTTTTCAGTTGACTAGTATCTAAAAATTCAATTGATTAGTAATACTTCTTGTACCATAAATTTTAGAGGTAGGTGTCCAGTGTATTGCAAACTATTAATTCGTGTCAGGTTTTTAGGCCATAATTGTAGACGAAGCCATTGCATACTTGGAATTGGCGTGTTTAGGGGACATTCATTTTTGATTTGATTTAATAAATCACTAATCAAAATTGTTGTTGCTAGGTGGACGATGGTGTCGTGTCGACGTTCGTCGACTGCAGTTACAAGTTCCGCTGCTTTTTTTGAAAGAAATTCAGCTGCAATTTCCCAAAAAACATCAAATTTACTTGGCCTCCCAGGATTGTGTTCTCGCAAATCAACTGTAACTTCAGGATCGCCTAATTCAAGAGCTAGTCTAATTCTTTCATCTATTCTGGCTTCATTTGCAAATTCCGGTGCCGAAGAATCCTGGTTAACATACGATAAATAGTGCGAAGTGCTGCAGGTTTAACGCTTGGTAAAATTAAGTCGCAAGTACGAAAATAATTTTTTCTCATTGCACGAGTATGATAGTGAGGAGAATGGGCCTGAAGTTCATTAACTATATTAGTGTTTCGTTGCATCATCGTAGTTTCATCAGCACCTTCATCGATTTTCCAAATTGAAACTGCATTATATGCATTATTTCCAGAGTTAAATCGAAATTCACCAAGTTTAAAGGTAAATGCTCGAGATAATCCCTGTATATAACGCATTCTTGGACTAAAAGAGTTATAAGATTAATTATTTATCATGGCAGGTGGCAAATACGGTTCTCTTCAAAGATATAAACCTTCAAAATTCACATATGGGGAATAGTCTATGAAAATTACTGTTTGCAAATGTTAAACGGCGGTTTTCCTAGTCTATTCCCCATATACCTATACTTTGCCGGCAAAACCTTTTGACTTTGAAACTTGGGATTTAAAATTAGTTTGGGCGGCAAGTATATATACACCCTTTCATTAACAATTCTAGCACTAAATTCTAATATAACATGATAGTGCTATATTAATTAACTTTTTAGATTTACTTACACAGGATCTATTGGTAGGTAGTTCTCTATATCAATTGGTATCCATAGAGGTAAATCTTCGAGTGCATTTTCTAATCGATTATATTTGAATTCGTCATTTGGCATTATGTAAGTATTTGCTTTGTGAATTTTAATTGTTATAGCCTGTTCTATTTTTCGAACTGGGGTTATTGATGCATTGTTTTTTGTTGTAATTTTATTTTGCCTGTTTAAAAAGCTAACATAATTTAAAACTACTGTAATCAAGGTATTATAGGGCTCACTAAGCCAATCGAATGACGGTTTTAGTATCCACTGTGATGTGGTGTGTAATGCGAGTGCCTGACAATGAAGATTTAATTATATCGCATTAAAAGGTTTCCGAGAGTTCTTATATGATTCTGGGTTAGCGCAGCCAAAGAACCCCATGAATAACTCTGGAATATGATAGCTACGTTCCTTAAGTTTTAAGTGATCATGCATATCGATATACCAAATTATATCGCATAAACAACTAACGAATCTCTTTCCTTGTGCATTAGCATTCTCAATTGAAGACCACCCCCACCGTTTTGATGAATCCATTCGATTATATCGTTATATAACACTTGTTTATTGTTTAATCTCTTGTATTGCAAGGGCTNGGCCAAAGAACCCCATGAATAACTCTGGAATATGATAGCTACGTTCCTTAAGTTTTAAGTGATCATGCATATCGATATACTAAATTATATCGCATGAACAACTAACGAATCTCTTTCCTTGTGTATTAGCATTCTCGATTGAAGACCACACCCCACCGTTTTGACGAATCCATTCGATTATATCATTATATAACACTTGCTTATTGTTTAATCTCTTGTATTGCAAGGGGCTTGGCAAAAAAATCTTTTTTTGAGTTTGCATGAGAATTTTTAATGCATTTTGACACGGCGCTAAATGAGAGGTTATCATATCACTGATGTTAAGGCGATAGTGTATGTTTAAACCAAATGCTTTAGTCGACTCTATTATTTGACAATAAGGACTAGCTTGAATGGTTGTTGCGCCTGCAACTAACGTTTGGCTTAATTCAATACGATCAATTGTTTCGAAGGGGCTTACGGAAATATCATAGTCTGGGGATATTTCACCTATAATGAGTTTATCAAAAAACTCTTTAATGCTCATTTCATATGGTATTGGATGAGCATACCAGCCATGAAGCATTTTTGATCCTTTTGAAATATGGACATTTGCGATTAGCATATTTTTATTAAACACGACTTTATAAGTGTGTTATGATTTTGAATTTTTAAACTGACCCTTTATTTATACGTTTTATTTTCTTTACTTGATGATACATAATAATTGATAATCAAGTCGTATACATAGAAAAAGTAAAGTGCGAAATCTCGATCTGAAAATAATGTTTTCTGATTTTCAGATAAGTATTACAAATTTGATAATCGCATTTTTTTTTCTCTTCAATGCAAAAGCTAAATGCAGAGATTGAAGTTCAAAACATCAGCAGATCTAATTCCAAAACAAAAAAAAAAAGATCGATAATTTTTTTATTGAAGAACGTTAAGTCTATAGAATTTTCGACTTGCATTAAACATTAGCAATTTCTCATTGAAGTTTTATTTGGAAATTTTATACAGGTTACTATTTTCTTGAGAACTAATGAGCGAATTTAATACAGATCAATATCATGATCTGGAAAATAAATAGTTGATTGCCAACCCAAGAACAGGTATTTACAATAAAAAAGAGGCACCAGGACAAAAAATTATACATGGTATCTAACGCCAGCCCAAGGTATGGAGAGAAATTTATGATAAAAGATAGGTATAGGAACGAATCTATACTATGAAGAAGGGCTGGGAGATAAAAAAAATAGCAGGTGTCGAATAACCTTTCTATAAGATGGTGGTGCCGAATAACCTATAGTAACGACGGTGATGTTTCAGAAACAGGTTTCTACCCAACAGGTTTTTGCATTTTTTTTGTTTATTTATATATGCACGATTGTGTTTCATGTGCGGTGAATGACATACGATATATTTTCGAAAAGCATTGCATTCACATGACGCGTACTGTTTGTTGAGCTATGGTAGCTCTCCCACAAATAATTCTACCCCCACGATTTTTATTCAATAAAACCCAATGAAACTCTTTAGGATTAGGGTGAGATTAGGGTGAAGTTACGTTGGGGTAAACTCATTTATGTAGGAAATCTATATGCGTTTGTTAGTTGCGTAGGGATCTGCAAGTCCAGTAATGTGCACGTGTCTAACAAAGGACACAGACATGGGTGCAGATACAAAATATCTGGTATAAAGTTATTGGACACCTTTGAGATATAGGCGCAAAGGTTTTAGTCTAAATTGTTGGCACTAGGGCACAAAGTTCCTGGTATAATGCCTGGAGCTTTGTGTTCGTGGTTACAGGCAACCTCACAAGCACTAGTGCCGGGCATGATGTCTAATATGTCCATTTGCAGATCCCTAGTCTTCACTTGGATATTACATATTAGGAGTACAGCTATTTATAAAAAAGCATATATTAATTTTAGTAGGTATTATAGATTCAAATAGGAAATATAAATTTCAACCAAATAGTGCAGATGAAATTTACCATAGAGCACTGCGTTTCCAGATTAAGATCCCAGGTATATCTCAATACCATAACACGAAAATTCTGACTTATGCTCCGGCTATAAATTAGGTTTGCAAGAATAGCAATGTCCAATAAAAACAAATCTATACCTAAAAATTGGTTCAAATTATCCCTGAATTAGGCCTTCCTATTCACAATGCCTTTCGGGTATAAGTCGAGTTAATTGTCGTGTTTTTGATTTATACTCGGCTATTGGATACAACGCTCTATGAAGTTGATCCTTAATTAGTCCTATCAAAAACCAAGGACTTCGAATATGATTATGAAAAAAATAAATTTTCATGATTTATTTTATTGATAAGAATTGGCGCAGGATCGATACTCTAGTAAAAAGTAATTGGATAAGCATTTAATTGTGCTATTTATCTAATGTAGCACGTATTCTAAATTTTTACTGTTATCTAGCGTCAGTCTTATTCTATACAAGTTCACCAACGACATTGATCACTTTAAAAGGATTGTTAGAAGCACCCTCTGATTATGTGGTATGACTTTATTAAATGTCACGGTTAATGCTAAAATTGGCTAATGCTAAAATTTGGGGCCTCGATTTGAAACTATTATAAGCTCTGCTAAAGTCCAAACCAGGACCCCGAACAATATATATAGAGGTTACATTGAAATTTTGGCTAAAAAGGTTACTTTTTTACAAAAATGTTATATTTGAAAAGTGGATATTGGTCAAAAGGTTACATTTAAAAGTGGATAAAAGCTTTTGATGTTATATTATTAAAAGTGGATAAAATTAGTAAGTTTTAAATAGGCTATATTTAAAATTTAGATAAAAAAAAAAAACTTTTTTAAAAAAATCTTTTTTGAAAAAAATTTTTTTTTAGTAAAAATTTTTTTTGAAAAAAATTTTTTTTTGAGAAAAATTTTTTTTTGGAAAAAATTTTTGTTTGAAAAAAATTTTTTTTAAAAATTTTTTTTGAAAAAAATTTTTTTTTTTGAGAAAAATTTTTAAAAAAAGTATTGTTATATTTGATAATTGGTTAAATTTTATTAAATATTAAAGCTTATATGTAAAATTTGGTTAATTAGCTCTAATAAAAAGGGGATAAAAATTTTAAAAAGTTTATAATAAAACCAATGTAACCTCTATATGTATTGTTCAGGGTCCTCCCAAACCCTAGCCTTATAGGACAAAAACAAAAAAAACACCCCTAAAAAGGTTTAAAATTACATATCAGAATAGGTCAAAATTTTAGTATCAGTCATGACATTAAATGATTTTGGACAAGAGTTATTTATACCGGCCAGGTTTTTGGATCTTTCTTTATGCAGTACCCGATATAAATCGTCATTTGGATATCTTATGTATGTATATTGAATATGATTTTATGGCATGATAATGGTCATATTAGAATTCTTTTATTGTAGCACGAATGTACTTACTAGACTCATTTATTTGTTGAATATCAATGCTAATTCTAACCCGTATCTTATCATCAATATTAAATACGCATTTCTTTGCACTTATGAATATTGACATGACTTGTTCTGTATGTTTCTGACAAGAATGATTATTCGAGCTGTATATTGATTTTATTTATGATGCGTATTTGTGACTATTCAATAGCATGAATGGAGAAAAGGTTGTGTCACTGAATCTCTTTATACTTGGTGTATTCATCTGAACCTAAAAATGAATTTTAACACAAAAAAGCAATTCCAAGTCGCTATACAATTGACTATGATTACAAAACGAATTTATTGGCATAATAGTATGAACGATGACATTAAAAGTGGAAAAGCTACAAATGGTTTGATATTATCTTTATTCATTATCTTGCATTATTAAAATATGATTCTCAATAATAATTTATTTCATAAGATAATGTGGAAGCAAATAAAAATTGCCAACCATTTGTTTATTTTTAAAAAATTGTTGAGGTAGAGTTCTAAAAAAGTTTTGCGCATTGAAAATGTTCGATTTAAAATCGAAAATTATAAGCACAAGACATTTATGTGTTATCAAAAATCTGCTATTATTGGAATTTAGGTTCTTGTGGGATAGATGGTTACTTTTTTTTTATTTGCTATTTTTGAAATGTATTTCGTAAATCATGTAAATGCTATTGTCATGATTCGTTCATTTAATTATTATAAAATGAAATTTAAGGGCAAAAATAAGGGCAAATTTGCCTACAAATTGTGATGTTTATTTGTAATTGGCGAACTATATTGGATCGTAATGTTGTAATTTATATCTTAATTCATTTTAAACTACACTATGATAGTGGAACGGTATAAAAGATCCATTAGAAAGATTCAAATTTAATCTTTAACAATAATTAATTATACCATTTCAGATAGAATCTTCGAAAGGTATTTAGACTTGTTGAGTAACGCAACGCAACTTCACACTACAAGAATATTAATTTAAATTCTCAACAATCCTTACTATACCAGAATTGTTGAATAAGTCACTACAATTAAATTATAATACAATAGAGTGAAATCCGCGCAGCTAGCTTGTAAAATCCGTTACATAGATCAGGTTAGAATGAAATATGCGTTTGATTATGACTATAGCAGATTTTACTAGCTAGTTGCGCAGGTTTTACTTTGTCGTATTATAATTTTAAGGAGCTATATTCTTAGAGATATTAACAGCCTAATCATGGTTTATTAGTTTAGACCAGACCATATAACATCCCTATATATTCTTATTGGTTCGGTTTAGTGAGGTTTGATAACTCAAAAGGCACTTGTATAAATATTTGTTCATATGTCTAATAGTTGGTCATATTTAAAGATGCTGGCAAATTCACTAGCATCTTAGTTATCCTTAGCCGTGATTTGACTTGATTATCCGTCAAGCCATTTAATATGACTATCTGGTCGCTTGAAGAATTCAGGAGTCAATTATTTAGATATACAACCTGTTTTTCATTGATTGTGACGATTCTTAAAGACTATGTTACTTATAAAAAATTTTATATATATAAAAAAAACCTCCGGGTGGCCGGGTCCAAAAATTTTTCAAATGTTATGTAAACCAGTTTATTTTATTTGTATCACCTTAGTAGTTAAATATAATTTGAATAGTAAATATCTTTTGATCTACTAAGCAATTTTTCAATGATTTAATTACCAAAATGATCCTCTTAATGAGAGAACTCTAGCAAGCCAAAATTATTAATATCCAATTACAAAATTTCAAGATCAGAATATAATTTACTATACAAGATACCTGGGTACTTCTTAAACTAAAAATAAAAAAACAGGTTTATACAGGTTTTTTTACAAAACAGCCAATAAAATTGTAATAAACTTAATATAGACCTAGTATAAATTAAGAAAAGTATGATGAATCTATAGTATTACTATAAAAGTTTTATCTATATAAAGTAATTATAGGTATTGTGATGGATATGGGTATTGTGGCGGATCTGCTATAACTTGTGACAGGACCCGAATAATCTATGTGAGGTCATAGTTGAAAAATAGCTAATGGAGGGCCGTTTTTCAAAAAAGGTTATATTTGAAAAGTAGGTATTGGAGAAAAAGGTTATATTTGAAACCCGCTAAATGGCAAAATAGGTATATTTTAAAGAATGCTAATGGGAGTAATTTTTATAAATGTTATATTTGAAATGTGCTAATGAAAAATCTGGGCTATAATAGTAATCCAGCAGGTAAAAAGGAGAGAGGAGTAAAAGAGAGAAAGGGGTAAAAGGGT
>QKWP01002486.1:0-19849 GCA_003550325.1 Gigaspora rosea | reverse complement strand
TTTTTTTTTTTTAAAAAAATTTTTTTATATCCAATTAATAAATTGTTGTATATTTTATGCCTAATGGAATTGTTACGTAAAACATTTCATTTGCGACCTGGTTCTATCTCCAGAAATAAATAAAAACAAAAAAAATTCATCTCCAATATATTAAACCAGATTCTTTCAAATTTATTACCCTATAAGAAAGTGGTAAAGGTTGAAGTACAGGTTGGTATTGGGAATGCTCAAAATGCACAGATCTTGTAGCACGTACAGGAACATTTTACAGAATAGCACGGTAAAAGTGTCATGAACATTGTAGCAAAGGGTGGCATATAATATCACGTTATATGAAATGGTACGTTGGTACGTTCAGATAGCACATATGTGTATGTTATATACGTGTTGTCTCATAATACGTGTTGACTTGTTTTGTGGAGAGTGGAAGATCAGTAAAGGGTTTTTTTAAAAAAAAAGCGATATCTCATAATTTCACTAATGAAGCTTCCCAGTGTATCTTAACAAAAAGTTAGCTTGTTTATTTTATTTGATTACTTATGTAAATTTATGTTTTAATAGTTAATTCATATCGTTATTGTAGTGGCACGTGAATGTACATTTATTACCCATGCCAAATACTGTGCCGATTTGACTAGTAAACTGCTACAAAACCTGAGCTATTTATGGTCTAATTGGCACGGACACACAGTCCAACACAGTCCACCGAATCCGAACCAACTCGTGCCATACCCGCACAAATCTGAACTTTGAACCGTGCCAAAATGACCTGTGCCTATCTGATTCCTTCTTGTGCCTATACGGCAGTGTTGTCACTTGGACATGTTCATACTATGTTTTTTGTCCAACAACCAAGATTGTCCAAAATCGTCCAAGCCTATGTCTCATGTTTAACTAATCAATAAAGTAATTTAAAAAAATATATAATTATATATTTTTTTAGGTGCTGGACTCATTAGTGAAAAAATTAAAATAGATTATCTTAATAAAATTTTAAGTAATTTTAATTTGAAAAAATGTCCAAAATGTCCAAAAAACGTCCAAGTGACAATACTGCCTATATGGTACATTTTTCTTATAGGGCATATGCAAATCGATATACAATACTATATTTGGTTAAGGTTAATTTGGTTATTATTGTACAACCCCACCAGGGGTCTAGACCCATTGATCTCATTTCTATTGTCTAATTAAAAAAAAAATTATAGTTTTCAATTTTTGGGCCTGGCCGGGTTATGTAAACCAAGAAATTTATTTTGCATAGCCTTACTTTCATAATATTTCAAACTCTTTCAAAATATTTTAGGACTAGAAAACCAAGCTAGATTAGTAGATCTGTAACCTGAATCACGTATTAGACTGATTTTTTGAAATAGTTCAAAATAGTTTGATGATATTCAAATTTTGTACTACAAGATCAGATTAGATCTTTTGTTTATAATTAGATCTTCTATTTTGTTTTTTTTCACTTTTTTGTTTTTCATTTTTGTTTTTGTTCATTTTTTTTGTTTTTGTTTGTTTTTTTCATTTTTTTTATTTATTTATTTTTTAAAATTTTGAATTAATCTAAATATACTCCGTAGAGTACATTAAATTTTTTGTACCTATTATTTTGATCATACGGTATTACATACAAAAATAGTAATGCCGATATTGTTTATGATAGGTTAGGGTTAGGGTGAGAATTATGTTAGGGTTTGGGTTTAGGCTGTTATATAGTAAAATTGCTCAAGAAAATCTTTTTATTAATGCATAGAAGATGGTTTAGTATGCAACTTCTTGCAAAATGAGCGATTTTTGTCAAAACGAACGGTTGTTTTGAATTTTTCTGATCATGTAACATTACACCTGATCTTGAATTTTGGTAGCGATCTATAGGTCACATGATGCGGGTATATGTACCTTCGGGTACATATATATTAACCCTAAAATTTTTTATTTTATTTTTATTTTAGCACTTTACAAGAAAAACAACCAACTTTTCGAAACCTTGTGCATATCAACTACGACTTCTGACACTTTCAAGAACATACTCCCAGTAATTTCTAAATTTTCAAAAACACTTCTTTAGAGAAATGGGCACAAGTTTTTGCAAGTTTTTGCAAGTTCTTGCAAAGTTTCGCTTTATTTATTTTTCATTTTGTATTTTTTTGTTTTTGTTTTTTTAGTTTATTTTTAAAATTTTTTATTAATTATTTTATTTCAGCACTTTGCGAGAAAAACAACCAACTTTTCGAATTCTTGTGCATGCCAACTATGATATTCAACACTTTCAAGAACACACATTAGCAATTTCTAAATTTTCAAAAACGCTTCTTTAGAAAAATGTGCACAAGTTTTGGCAAGTTTTTGCAAGTTTTTGCAAGTTCTTGCAAAGTTTCATTTTATTTATTTTTTCAGTTTGTGTTTTTTGTTTTTGTTTTTTTTGGTTTATTTTTAAAATTTTTTATTAATTTATTTTATTTGGGACTTTGTAAGAAAACAAAACTTTTCGAAACATTGCACATACCAACTACAACTTCTGACACTTTCAAGAACACACCTCCAGCAATTTCTAATTTTCAAGAACACTTCTTTAGAAAAATAGGTGCAAGTTTTCGCAAGTTTTGCTAATTTTTGCAAGTTTTTGCTAATTTTTACAAGTTTTTGCAAGTTCTTGCATCATTTTTTTTTGTTTTGTGTTTTTTGTTTATTAATTTATTTTATTTCGGCACTTTGTGAGAAAAACAACAACTTTTTGAAACCTTGCACATGCCAACTACGACTTCCGACACTTTCAAAAACGATAGAAAACAAGGAAGCAAAGATAATAGCTAACTATAGGTTGGGCAAAAATAAGTGTATAGGGGGCATCCATAAATAACGTTATACAAGAGGGGTTGAACAAACGATAACGTTTTTCTCGATAAGTAGGGGGGTCAAAAAAATATAACGTAATTTTTTTAGAAAAAATTGGCTAAAAATTGAACCAGTGGTCCAAATTTAATGATTTTGGTACCATTCGATTCGTCTCGGTAAGAGAAGTCGAATGGTACCAATTTCATTTTATTTGAATTACTGGATCGAATTTTATTGGCCAAATACTATTGGTTATTATGTTTTCTTATAAAATTATAAAAAATCAATAGTTTTTTGTGAATAACTATTGATCCAGTGATCCAAATGAAATGATTTTGGTATCATTGGATTCGTCTCACTGAGACGAATCGAAAGGTACCTAATTCATCCAAATCGGATCACTGTGTCACAATATATTCAAGTTTTTGTAAAATTTTATATATAAACATACGGATTTTGAAAATTTTTTACATAGTAGGGGGGGTCCAGCGCTACTATGAGGTGGTACATAACATTAATTATAGATGCTCCTATATGGCTAGTTTTTTGTATACAGTAATAGAATTTGATGCAATGAAGTGCAGAAATAGTTTAAAATATTTGTAATAATGTAAAAATAATACGTAATATATAATAAAGTATGTAATATTAATTAAAAATATATATTTAATAAATGTAAAATATAATATATAATAAGGGTGAGACGATTTAGAAAAATAGGCCTGTGTACCGGTAACATTTATTCGACGATCGGTTGGGTACATTACTTATAGTCCTTGGTTATTATTTTGAATGTGAGCTTTCGGACAAAGTTGTATTTTGTGATACAGACAAATCCAAGGAACTAGAATAATTGAAACCCGTTTGGCAAGACCCGAGTAAGGAAGTAGTGAAGATCTTTAATGATACTGTGGATACCAGAATTTGAGACCGAAGAACTGGACGAACACCCCGGGGGCACCAACCTGGCCACTGGAGACGTATCGGAGAAAAAGGTCCTATGCTACGGAATTAGGAACCAAGGGAAGTTAACCAAAAAGGCACCTAAAGCCGAGGTGTAGTACAACGATCCATCCGGACTAACTGGTTTGGTAGTTTGGGAGGGATTAGTTATAGGATTGGTTGATGTAGATATCAGGATCAGAATGAATCTTGCAAAGACAAGGATACTGTGCGGTTCAATAGTTAGCCCTGACTGCTAGTGGTGGCCTTGGCCATTGTGAAGGTATTCAATAGCTAATCTAGAAATGTGTGGGATATAGAAAGATTAGGGAGTATGTACTATACCCTCTCTAAGGTAATCCAGCAGTTGGAATGCTACTAGATTACTTATAGAATTAGGGTGCAAGTAGTATGGCAAATGTCGATCTGGGTGGTCTTCAATTGAAGCAGCACAAGGTTATATGTAGGTGTGATTGTGGTGGATAATACAAGACAGAGGACACCAGAGAGTTTAAATGGGTAATCTCCTAGTTAGGTTACAGGTACGGCATATAGTGTAGAACACCTTCGGGCGGACTACTTAAAATAGGCATCCAAAAGTTGCACGTGTGGCTATATGTACTCTCATTAACCAAGAATGTATTATCTAAAAACCTAATAAAAATCTACTTGCATGCGACATTGCATTAAAAAAAAAATATATATATATATATATAATAATAATAAAAAAAATCTCCTCCAAATACAAGCAAACCCAAACCTTACAACAACACCTATATTACAAAAGACCACACTAGCATAAAACCTATACATTCAGCTGCCTCTGTGGCCTCCCTGACCAATTATACTCTAATTCTAAAAACTGCTCACCAATAAATCAAGCCTATCGCAAAATTAGCATTTGATCCACAGCATGGATCAAATACAGTACCCTAACAAACAACATTCTGACTATTCAAATCTAGGTGAGTCTTGACCACTCTAGTAGGTTTAGGTCACAGATAAACTAGTCTGAGCTTCTATTCTTGCATGTAATTTATATGTATTTGTTATTGTACAATTTAAGTCGTTTATATATTTAATGTAACTACTTATATAAATTACCCAATAAAGATATAAGCAAGGCCTCACCTTAAAAAAAAAAATAATAATAATAGGGCGAATCTATTTGTAACCGTGGTTACAGTTCTGAGCCAATCAAATTGCTAGATTAGGTATGACAAAAAAATTCAAAAAATTACAAATCACAATAACTTCAAATTGTGCCTATGAAACCAATATTTTTTTCTAGCTAAAAATGCTTCTTAAAGTGTTTTATTATATGGGCTGCCGTCAATAGAAATAAGGCAGATTGATATTTTAAAAAAAATTAATACCTTAACTTTTATAGCGCATATCTCTATGGATTTTGAGGCTATCTTGATAATTTAATATTCAAAAAAAAGCTTAGATTGTAGGCTTTCTTTTGAATATTAATTCATTAAGATAACTTCAATATTCATCAAGATATGCGCTATGAAAGTTAAGGTATTAATTTTTTTTAAAATGTCAATCTGCCTTATTTCTATTGACGGCAGCCCATATAATAAACCTTCTTCTAACTCTAAATCTAACTAATCCTAACTCTAATCTGGTTAATGTCACCGCCGATGACAAGCATATTTTTTCATAATAATAAATAAAAAAATATAAAATTTTATATTAAATTGCGAAACCGTGCAAAATATTGCGAAAACCTGTAAAAAAGCATAATTATGTGAATATGTATATCATTTAAATTTGCAAAATATTGCGAAACAATGCGAAAATATCAAAATATTACCTTCTGCGCACATTAGTTTATTGATCTGCATGAGTATGTGACTCCTGTAGAGAAGGTAATTTGCATTTTTTCATTGGTCTATTTCGCAATATTTCGCAATATATTTCGAAATATTTCAAAATAATACCTGTAATATTACCATAATATAACATAATATATTACGTAATATACCGCGTTGATTGTAAGATTTTTGTAATATTACGGGCCGTAATATCTTACGTAAGATTACATATATATTATTCGCTAATGATATATATTTATTTGTAGTTTGCTAGTGAACAGTATAAAAAATCTAGAATAGATTAAAGGCTGAAATATTTATTGTTAGGGCCATGTTATTAATCATCTAATTATTTTTTATCAGAGGCCTATCTCTTTCTCTTTCTTAATATATAAATAATCAGGTTCTTATATATAATTTCAACTTTTTTTATCTCCTCTCATCTAAAAAATCACCTGATTTTTGTCACTCTCTTTATCTTCCTCAGAATCACTAACACTTTTTTACTATCATGTGACCATACCCAAAAAACTTCAAGTTCGTTTAAGTTAGGGTTAGGGTTTTTATAGGGCTTGATGTTAGCAAAATATATAGTAAAATTGCTCAAGGAATTTTTTTTGTTAGGGCTCAAAAGTGATTTTTTATGCAAATTTTAGGGAAATAGGCGATTTTTGAAAAGCAAATGTTTTGTTTTAATCTTCCACTTTGTGTTAGTTACACCTGATCTTGTTATTTTATTGGCTAAAAATCACATGATAGTGAAATTTTGATAGCGATGCTGGGGTAGTTCACTTCCCTTATATTACCTATTATCTTATTTTTTCTTTTATGTTCTCTATATAAAATTACTATAAAAATATGAATCGTGCAGATATTTTAATAGTACTTATGTTTTATTAATGATTAAATAACCCAGTATTTGCATTTGACCTTAGTCACACAAATATATACATGGTTAATCCAGATAGTGTCCATATTGATTTATGGTATTCTCATGCAAGGTAAATAATTTATTTATTTTTTATAGCATGTGATCTATAGTAATAATGCGCTATTTTAGATTCCTCCAATAGTGTAGAATAGCTACGTCTTAAATTTTCTTTGCATCTTATGCAGCTAGTGATGCGATCCGAATTATACTAATTGGGTAGTAATGTAAACTATACAAAATCGATATTCATATCTATATGGATTTGATTTGTAATTCACAGTTAGAAAATAGTTAACTACTAAAGCTATACAGATTATAATCTGTATGGCTTTAATAATTAACTATACAGTAGCTAAAGTTTTCGCAGTTAACTATAATTATTTGTAGTTTGAATAGTTAACTACAATTAACAATTAGCTATTCAAACTAATAGTTAATTGTAGTTAACTATTCAAACTAGCTACAGTTAACTATAATTTAAGTAGTTAACTACAATTAACTACTATTAGCTGTAGTTCGAGTAGTTGATCAGCAATATATGTATGGATAAGAATTATACAAAAATATAGATCATGAGTCAGAGAAATCTTAATGCTGGCTAAATTAAACGGTTAACAAGTTTATATTTGCATCTGCTCTGGAAAAAAAATATGATTATATGTTTTTTGCGACAGAAGTAGTTACAAGTTTCGCTTTACTATTGTCACTTTTGCTTGTGCCTCTCAGTGTCTTGCTTTACTATTGCTACTTAGTTTTCGCTTTACTATTGTTACTTACACTGACATTTTCGTTTTTGGGTAAGGTTTCGCTTTACTATTGTTAAGTCAGTGTTTTGCTTTACTATTGTTACTTATACTACATTTTCGTTTTTAAGTTAGGTTTCACTTTACCATTGACACTTTTATCAATATCTTTGTTTTTTGGTTTTCAGATCGGGGTTTGTTTTACCATTGTTATCTTCGCTAGTGTTTTTGTTTTCAGGTCAGTGTTTCACTTTACTTTCGCTAGTGTTTTTGTTTTCAGGTCAGTGTTTCACTTTACTTTCGCTAGTGTTTTTGTTTTCAGGTCAGTGTTTCACTTTACTTTCACTAGTGTTTTTGTTTTCAGATCAGTGTTTCGCTTTGCTATGATTCTTGTACTAACATTTTTGTTATCAGGTCAGGTTTCATTTTATTGTCGTCACTTTTGTTAGTACCTTCATTTTCAGGGTTTCAAGTTGGGTTTCGTTTCATTATTGTCACTTTCAATAGTGTTCTTGTTTTCAAGTCAATGTTTCACTTTACTATACACTAGCATTTTCGTTTTCAGGTCAGTGTTTTGCTTTTCGCTTTACCATTGTTAGTGCCTTCATTTTCAAGTCAGTGATTCGCTTTCTATTGTCACTTTAGCTGGTGGTGTCTTCGTTTTTAGGTTAATGCTTCGGTTTACTATTGTTACTTATATTGATATTTTTGTTTTCAGGCCAGGTTGCACTTAAGCTTGTTGGTGAAACTAATTAGTTTCACCAAAAAACTGGTGCACCAGCAAAACACTCTCGGTGCACCATTGAAAATTAGCCTTTTCTATAACTACCGGTATTAGTGCATTAGTTTCACCAAAAAACTGATGCACCAGCAAAACACTCTTGGTGCACTATCAAAGATTTGTTTCACCAACAAGCTTAGTTGCACTTTGCCATTGTCATTTTTATCATTGGCTTCGTTTTTAGGTCGGGTTTCAATTTTAGGTTAGTATTTCACTTTACTATTATTATCTTCGCTTGTCTCTTTGTTTTCAGGTCAGTGATTCGCTTTCTATTGTCATTTTCGGTAGTGTCTTCGTTTTCAGATTAGTGATTCAGTTTATTATTGTTACTTACACAGATATTTTCATTTTTAGACCAGGTTGTGCTTTACTATTCACTTTCATCGCTGCCTTTGTTTTCAGATTAGTGTTTCGTTTTATTATTGTTATTTTCACTGACATTTTCATTTTTCAGATCAGTGTCGTTTTACCATTGTTATTTCTCTGGTATCTTCATTTAGTAAGTAGATATGAAAACCGTAAAGAAGTCTGGTGTAAAACTTGATAAAATGGTTTTTAATACAGATCTTGGTGGTAACAAATATTCGACTTTAAAGACTGAGTAATGAAAAATTTAGTGTGAACAATAATTGAACTTGGATTTGCCGATTTTAGAAGATACTGGATAGTTCATTATATAATAATGGTTTAAAATGAACCATTATATAAAGTTAAATTAGAGTTTGGTTTGGATCTAGAGTTAGGTTAGATTTTATGTAGTGACGATTTAGTAATTAGGAAGATTAGAATTGATTAGATAGTAGTCAGAATTGAACAGTTATTAAATTAATTAGTATAGTTTAATATTAAGTAAATATATATATTAATCCTTATAAATAAAATATATAAATAATTTTTGAATTGTTATATAATATTAAATCGAGGCATGATCGTAATGGAATCGTGACTATTTATTCAAATTTGAATTAATCGTTTGATAACTTTGTGACATTAAAATTGTAAATTATTATCATTACTAAATCGTTAAGCCTACCGTACTTCTATGCATTAATCACATACCAATTTCGTTTATGTTAGCGAAAATTGTAAAAATGAAAGTTTCTGTAAGTTAAATATAATATTGCAGGAACTTTAATAGAGTTTCAATTAAACTGGGCTCTAAACATTTAGTTTTCAACAATTTTTTCAATAAATTAAAAAATTGGCCTAATAAAAGGATTCGATTTTCAACATGAGTTTTAAAAATGCATATATTTCAAATATAAGATTTTATTTATTTTCATTATTTTAATAATTAATAACTTTATTAATTTTTATTTATTGATAAATACAAAATTACAAATAAGATTCGATTTTCAGCATGAGTTTTAAAAATACATATATTTCAAATATAAGCTTTTAGTTGTTTTCATAACTTTATTTATAACTTTATTAATTTTTATTTATCGATAAATACAAAAATTACAAATTACAAAATTATATAGATAATAAAAAAAAACTATCAAAATTAAATACATAATAAAAAAAAAATAACGAGACACTTGGTTTCAGAAAATAATTCCCCTACTTGTCCCAACCACCAACGTAGAGGTGTGTCTCATAGTTGTGGTGTCTAAAAGCAGGAAAAAAACTGATAAACAACATTTTAAATAAATGAAGAACAAAAATAAACTATACAGGAATACTAGAATCCAAACGGAGAAAAAAACAAAAGAAAAAACAAAACCTAAAATCTAAAAAACCGTGACAAAATAAACAAAAGTTGTGAGAATAATGTTTTTAAATAACAAAAAACAAAAAGAAAGATACAGGACACTTAGAACCAACGGAAAAAACTATCTAAAAAAAATAATAAAAACACAAAAAAAGTAAGAGGATGGTAAAGGAATAGTAAAAGATAGAAACAATAATAGAAAATAGTAATGGATACTATGTTGAGGTGAAATAACAAGATTAGTAAAGAAAAAAGGTAATATTTATAAATTTGTATTGTTTATTGACATGTTCATAACTTCATGATTTTGATTATATAATCGTATATTCATATAAGCCGTGATCATGTATTTTGATTACTAATTAGGAAACTGAACATGAAATAACTGTGTGAATTGCTCATGGTGAAAAAAAAGGGGCGTTACTAAATTTATTGTGATCCATTAAATCACGAGTGCACCAAAATAGCAAAAGTGCATCAGCCAAAACATGGTTTGCTATTAATTTAGCTTTAACACATAGGGTATATCCTTTTTTTGTAATAATCGGGTAAATTTACCTTCGCTTTATTACCTATCTTTTAATATCTGAGCGTAATTTACTACAATATTTAGTGTTATAGTTATTGTAGGGGTAATTAAGCAAAAAAACATGGGTTTTACATAACAGTGTGCCTTTTGACGAGTACCCTAGCCATAGCAAAAAGTTCTGGTCACGTGATAACAGATAAAAAATCTTTTAGATTAGGGTTAGCATCTATGTTAAGGTTTGGAATTAGCATTATATGTAGTAAAATTGATTAAGAAATATCTTTGTTAGTGCGCAGAAGGTTGTTTCTTATGAAGTTGGTTGAGAAATAAGCGATTTCTGCGATTTTTTCTAATTTAATATGATAATGCAGTTCGATGAATTTTTAAATTACGTTATTAATATAATCTGGCAAGTTTAGTGAGAGAGATAGTATAATTAAAGTAATAAATTAATTAATATATAATATAATGTAAAATTATGACAAATAAAATTTGTATAATAATAAAGTATAGATCATACATAAATTTATAAAATAACAGATAATAGTATTAAGTACGTATATAAAATGGAATCTATAGATTTAAAATATGCCTGATTTTACTCGAGTTCAACCCGTATAAGCACTAGTTACAACACAAAAATAGATATGACATATATAAAATACAGAATAGTATATATCTCGTAATTTAAAAAAAGTCATTCATGAGTTCACATATGTTGTATACATAGTAGAAAGTGGCTAACAAGAATTCTGGAATTAGATTGTAATATATAAGAATCATACTTTTTTAAAACATGGATTTTGCGTAATGGCTTTATCTTTTTAGTTCGTGCTTCACACTTATATAGTGCTCTTTTTAATAAAGCTAATAATGACAGTTTAACCTTGAGTTTCTGCACTATATCCACTGGATTGGACCGGTTCAGTTTCTTTTTTTGCTAGTTCTTTTTTCCTTTAGCATTGTTTCTCTGGTATCTTTTAGTGTCGTCGTTTGTTAATGCCCTATTTTTCGCTAGTGTTGTCGATTGTAAATGTAGCTTTTCAGTTAGGGCTGTGACAGATATTACGTAATATCATAGGGGGTGAGGGGGTAAGCCAAAGTCTTACATTACACATATATAATATATATAATTATATATATAATATAATATATTACTAATATATTATAATTTTTAGCACTAATTAAACTTATTTAAAATATAATTATATACTGAAATGATGTATTTTTGAGTGCTAAGAAAGTTTATTTAGTAGCCAAAGGTATATTTCATTAGTAAAATTTTGCATGATGCCAAATTTTTATATTTTTATTAATTGATAATCCACCTGTCAACTGGAGAGTGGTGAAATGTGGCGCTCTTTCATCTAAAATTATTTTTCTTACTAAGTTAACATTACATGTCCACTAATTGAAAGTTGTAGAGCTCGTCGAGACGCATCTAACGGTGGTTAGATCATCCAAATCGGCCCAGTGGATGGCGAGATATCATCGAAAAACGATTGGCCGACTATATAAAATCTCTATGTAAACAATGTTTGTTTACATAGAGATTTTATATAGTCGGCCAATCGTTTTTCGACGTTATCTCGCCATCCACTGGGCCGATTTGGATGATCTAACCACCGTTAGATGCGTCTCGACAAGCTCTACAACTTTCAATTAGTGGACATGTATCGTTAACTTAGTAAGAAAAAAGTTTTAGATGGATGCACACCACATTTCGCCTATAGTGATTTTTATATGTAATCTGTTACATATCGGCGGATTTACGGAATTGAAATTGGGCCCTAAAAATGGTCCCCAAAATTCGATTGTTTACAAAAATTCATTGGTCAGATAATGATCAGATGATCAACAAATAACTGATCAATATAAATAAACCCATTAGATAAGCGCCAACCCATTAGATCTTAGAGATAAGGTGGTTTGATTTGCAAAATTATATGAAAATCGGGGTCTTGAAAAAAGGTCCAATTGTGTAAATCCACCAATATGATGGGATTTTATATAGTCATCCAATTGTTTTTCGACGATATCTCGCCATCCATTGGGCCGATTTGGATGATCTAACTACCGTTAAATGCGTCTCGACGAGCTCTACAACTTTCAATTAGCGGACATGTATTGTAGTATAGTAGATTATCTTAGGTTTCATATGACGATACGTACCATCACGGTCACGTGATGATCGTTGAACCCTTCGCTACGGTCATTACTATTACATTTCTTTAAAAGTTATTTATTGCTTTTCTATTTATTATTTATTATTTATTTATTACATCTTTATTTATTATTTATTTATTCATTGATTGTGCGTCTTACAAAAGTATTTGTATCATTGCTCCATATCTACTCCGTGTTGTGATACATCAGTCATCAATATGATCGCGCTATTATGCATAACATCGTTAGTTAGCATTTGTAAGATAGTAAGAAATGATAATTATAAAAAGGATGTAGAAATCCTTTTGTATCGACATGATCCACTATCATGTCTTAACTTCTATCTAATAAAGAGTCATCTTCGTCTTGAATTTCTTCTAACAAAGACCTAAACTATCCACATAATCGAACATTTCGATTACAGTATCATTAACTTAGTAAGAAAAAAATTTTAGATGGAAGAACTCCACATTTCGCAACTCTCCAAAAATTTTTTTAAAATTGACCAATTAGAATCGTCTTACGTGGGGGAGGGGGGTACCCTCATAGTAAATAGATATTACGTAATATCTGTCACGGCCCTTACCTGTGAGTTGTGGTGTTAATATATTAGTATTGCTGTTTCTTTTTTTTTACAAAATTGCTTTTTCCATCTCATTTTCTCAGGTATTGTTGTTGTTTTCATTTGCTGATACTTTTCTTTTGTTAGCATATCATTTGTTGAAGCTGTTATTTTGGTAGTTGCAGTATTAGTATTTTGTTTTTCGATGCCTTATATTGGTATTACTATATTTGTCAAATTTCACTTTTTTGATGTGTTTGTTAGTACCATAAACTGCCGTATAAACGACCCGGGTCTGTTACATTTTACCCATTTTAAAACCTATTAATAGACCCCGGGTCTCTTGTATGGGTACGGGTCTGATAACTGGAAAATTTATATATGGAAATTTATATAAAGGTTTTAGTTATATATTGCGTGTAAATATAACCTTTTAGTAGTAGAATAGTTTTACAAACCGCACATACCATATTTTTTGCCGTAATTGTGCAATGCCAATGCCATAGTGCATTATGTAAGTAACATAGCTCTCACAAGTCTTTATAAACACGATTTTAATTGAAGAATTTGTCGTAGCACAGTAAATGACAAACATGAAAAGCAAACAAACAGACGTTAGAGAGCTAAGGAGGAGTAGATTTGCAACGGTATATTTGTGTAAATTTAGACGAAATGGATCTTACAAATACATAGATTATCCAGATAAATTTATAAAAGAGGTGACTTTTTAATGCTTTTTACGGTATTAAATATTATAAATTAAATATATAAATAAAAGTTTTTTTAGCATTGATGAATTTTTTTTAATTTATGTAATCGATATTCATTTTCTAATCTTTAAATTAACAATTATTAAAATATTAAATAATAAAATATAATTCATATTTAAATTGTAATTTTGAAATAAATAAAAAGTATAACTTTATTATATAATTTTCTTTTTTATCTAATTTAATTTTTACTTACTATTCGCTATAACCCATTTACTTTAATTTACCTAATTTAATTTTCACTCACATTTTCCTATAATCTATTTACTTTAATTTATTGATCTTATTTAATATATCTAATTATTATAATGCTCTAAAAAAAAAAAAAAAAATTATTACTGTACTTGTATTACAGTATTAAAAAAAGAATTTAACCTCTAAACCTTCGTATCTATGACTACACAAATATGCACAACAGAATCCAAGTTTAGTCATAAGAATTATTACTCTCAACGAATTTTGATTACTATACAATACTTTTTTTTTTATATTTATATTTCATACACCATCCTTATAGTAAATTAAATTCCCTCATATTATACAAGTTTTAAATTTCGGATCTCTTCACTTTGGTCTTGAAAGTGCATACGTTGTCTCAAATGCAAGTTTCAATATATTAGCTGCTTGAGTAACTACTTCGAAAAAAAAAACTTTCAAAAAAAGCTACGAACCTAGTTAACTATTAGCTATATACTATGCTATTACGATTATTAAGAAATATAGCACTAGCAAAAGCCCACCGGGAATGAAAATTATTTGACTATAGGTTGCGTGCTTAAGTTGAAATTATTTCGTGCAATTATCAGTATCCATATTTATACTTACCACCTTTTGTTGCTCCACATTATAGATATCTTACTTCATTGTCATATTAATTATAATGTGCGCATTTCGAATTTAAGTTCCCTTGGTAATCATAAAATGTTTAAAAAAATCACGAACTATAATTAAAAAAAAAAAGGAGGGAGAATAATAACTAACATTGTGAGAATTGTTGGAAATTACACGGATAATGATAGTATCCGATCATGAGGTCAAACTTATAATTTAATTGACTTATTAATATAAAATACATGTGCATGATTATTTTATTCGCGATATATAAAAAAAAATTTTTTAATCGCGGTTAACATTCTTGTCTTATCCTGGATAGATCAAGTTTTTTACCAAAATACGAAAGTAAGATTTCTTATTTTCTTTTTGAATACAAGTAAAATTATAAATTAATACATACATATATATTTAAGTAAAATGGGACGGCATAAAAATAAAACTCCAAAACAAGCAAAAATTACCAAAAAAAAAAAAGAAGTTGGAATATGCGAGAGAAATTAGCAATCATTACATACTATGAAAAAAATCCCACGGCTAGCAAGCATAGTACTGCTCGAAAATTTAATATATCAAGAAACCAGTTGCGTGAATGGATAAAAAAAAAAACAAGAATTTAAAAGTGCTTCACCTATTATTAAACGGCTAAATGTTGGTGCTCGCCCCAAATACCCACTTTTAGAAGTTGAACTTTTAGCTTGGATTAAATCTTTACGTTCAAACCAAAAACTTGTATCCCGAAATATGACTAAAACCAAAGCAAAACAACTTGCAAGACAACCCCGTTTTACTTCACTTTACCCTACAATCAATGAGTGCAAATGGAGTGATAGATGGATCGAAGGTTTTATGCGCCGAAATAATTTAAGCAATAGGCGTCGTACTACTGTAGCACAAAAATTACCGGAAGATCTGGAACCTTTACGTGATGCATTTTTGAGTAATGTATTATATCATCGAATGCTTTATAATTATCCATTTTCTCTCATCGGAAATATGGATGAGACTCCATTAGCATTTGACATGCCAAGTAACTATACGCTTGAAGAAACTGGTGCTCATACAGTTGGAATTCGTACAACTGGATACGTGAAATCTAATTTTACGGTTGTTTTAAGTTGCTTAGCTGATGGCACCAAATTGCCCCCTATGATAATTTTCAAATTAGTGAAGGTACCACGGCAAATATTTCCACCAGGTATTGTTGTACGAACCAATCCAGAAGGATATATGAATTCAAATGAAATGCTTTTTTGGATTGAAAATATCTGGAAACGTCGGGCTCCTTTATCTGTTGATCCTCGTTCATTACTTGTTCTCGATGGATTCCGTGGCCATCTTACAGATCCGGTTAAAAATCGATTTAAAGAAAAAAATACTAATATTGCAATTATTCCAGGCGGACTTACTAAAAAATTGCAACCATTGGATGTATATATCAATAAATCTTTTAAAGAGGAGGTAAAGTAATTTTTTTTTAATTAAAAAATGCAAATTTATTTAAATAAATAAAAATAGAATATTTAAATTACATAATCATTATTACGGCTAATTTTTAAATTAACTGTAACAATACTTTTTTTTTGAAGTATCGTAAGCACTATCTTAATTGGATGGGAGAGGAAATTAAAAAATTGACACCTGCAGGTCGTATTCAACGCCCTGCTTATAATTTAGTAGCCAGATGGATAAAAGAGGCATGGGACCATGTTGACCCCAATCTTATCAAACAGTCATTCAAGTGTTGTGGCGTATCTACTGCTCAAGATGGATCCGAAGAGGATATTTTGTTTAATTATAATTGGGTTGCTGATCCAGAACATCGAAATGAGGGTGGTAATCATATATATTTTAATAATTCAAGCGAAAATAATGATGCTGTCGATTTAACTCAGGGCAATAATAGTGACGATTATAGTAGCTCGGATGAAAGAAGTGAATATGATAGCGATGGCGAAAATAATGATAGTGAAGACGAGAATGAGCATGAAAATGAAAATTATAATATTCGGGAAGAGGATGAAGATAATTGGAATGAAGGTAAAGTAAAAAAATTTTTTTTTAGAAAAAAAAATTGAAAAAATGTTAAATTATTTAAACTTAGACGAGTTAGACGAGTTAGACGAGCAATTTAATTCGAATAACCAAGAAAGTGACGAGAATTCGAATAATCAAGAAAGCAACGAAGATTCATATTATGATGATAAAATTTCTGAATACGTTTTTATGTGGGATTAAGAAAAACCCTTCTCATCCACTCAATTTATTGCATAGTGAACAAATATGAAGAATAACTTGCGGCTTTTAAATAGGAATAATAATCGTGGGACAATTTACTGTACAATGGATTTCATGTCCTTAAACAATAGAGTAATTACTGTATGTAATTCGCTTGCGAATTAAATAGATCATTTAGAAATTAATCCGATTATTTAGGGACATTAAGAAATAAATAAATACGCATGATATAAACAATCCCAAATTCTATTTTGAGCCGTGTCAAAGGTCCAGAATTTGCTATTTATAACAGTTGTGGTGATATCAGTGTTTTATTTGCTCATGATAAGGGTTGCGTACAAATTGACGTGGGTAATAAAATAATAGCAATGCCAATAATTTTTCCATTTATCCTGTTCTCGAGAAAAATGCAACTTTATCACACTGGAAATCTAATACGGTAATTACGAATCCATAAATTATACTTTATCTGTTATATAATAATTTGTCCTTTGTAACAGAACCTTGTACTCATAGTCAATCTGGTCCTTCGCGTGATTGCTTAAAAAAAATCATAACAGTAAACTTAAGTTTTTTGGACTTGTTAATTTTCAAGGTCCCGAAATATAAAACTAAAAATTAAGATAATAAACATCAATATACCTCCATTACTGGTAGTTCGCCGTTGCTACCGCCTCCGTATTCCAAATTTTGCGGATGCTAAAAGCTAGTATTTAATTTACGGTACGAATAGGGAACAATCTAAAATCCCATACAGTATCCATATGACCCATGTAAGTGGTCAAGTTTAACGGTGAATCTATAAATAAGAATTAAGTTCTGATAAGAGAAATTTTCTTAAAAAAATACAATGTCAATAATGTGTACATATATATAACTATAATTACCAACGGGTCCGTAAGTGTCTCGTTTTGGTGGTGGCAGGTCCCATACACGAAGTGTAGAATCTATACTAGTCAAATAACATTTTACTGTTCTGAAGCAATGACCACCTGAATTTACGGCTGCTGTATGATCTCTGTAAGTAATTGTTGGCTCAATATCAGGAACATCTGTAGGTTTGATTATTAATTAAATTCGTAAAGAAGATTGTTAGGAAGACGGATACAAAACGACAACGCATACAAGCAACTACCTACGACGATGACACTTATGACACCTACGAGCAGTGTTGTACATTTTCACTGTCCCAGCCTTTTTTTGCCATGTCCCAACGTCCCAGCGTCCCAAGTGTCCCAACTATGTTCCAAGCCTTAATAATTAATAAATTAATTTAAAAAAATATATAATTATATATTTTTTTAGGTGCTGAACACATTTTTAAAAAAATTTAATTAGATTATCTTAATAAAATTTAAGTAATTTCAATTTATAAAATTGTCCCAGAATGTCCCAAAATGTCCCAACGTATGTCCCAACTGTCCCATGTACAACACTGCCTACGAGTACGACATCTACAAGCAACAACTCCTACGATGGACATCTACAAGCGACGACAAGCGAAAGAAAGATCGGCACACCAAAAAAAATACACCCTACATATATAAAAAGGTAGATTAATAATAATATAAACGAAAAAAAAAAAAAAAAACTGATACATATAATATGTGGATCCGTGTAATGTTAAGCGCGAAAAGTTTTTTATTGTTATAATAATTCTGATTGGTTTATTTTATTTATATACCTGAACACAGTATCATACCCGGGTCTTCTAAATATTTATTCCTATTTGTATGCCCGGGTCTTTTACATTTTACCAAAAATTGACCCCATACTATAGACCCGGGTCTAATTCATAGGGGGTCTGATATGTGGGGGGTCGTTTATACGGCAGTTTACGGTATTTCTTTTTTAAGTTTCAAGTTTTTGAATATCACAATGACAGTGAATTTCTGTAATATAAGTAGCAGCATAGAGTTAATGATGTTACCCAAACTATTTGGAACGTATCGGGTGGCCTGACCAGGAAGTTCCTGATTCCCCAGATAATGTCCTCAATTTGGTAGATAAGTCAAATGAAATTCAACAACGATATATAGATAATGCTAATTTGGAACAAAGCAAAGTTGGACCAATTGTGGTATATTGTAGTGCTGGTTGCGGAAGAACAGTTCCAAACAATATAATGGATAGTACTGTATAACACAATAACAATAAAAAGTAAATATCTATAATGTGAATATTATCTATCATATAGTTTGGGATGTTCTAGATAGCTTGAATAATATCACTACATAGTGATAACTGTTTTTGGGTAAGTAACTTTCAGATTGATTCGGTTCTTGATTTTTACTAACAAAATTCTTTTTTTTCTTTCAATATCAAAATGATTCGGTGACTATGGGTATGATAATATACTACTTAAATTTAAGACCATAGCTAGTGGTAGCAATTTAATCGGCCAAACAAAATTTAATTGGCCAATGGCCAATACAAAATAATTTGGCCAAAAATGGCCAAAATTTTATACCCAAAGTTGAATGTCAATTGGCCAGGCCAAATAAAATTATTTGCCCGATATGGCCATTGGCCGATGGCCAAATGGCCAAATGGCCAAATTTCTCTAAATAGTAATAAAAAAAGAAAAGTGTATAAAAATATTGTATGAAAGCATATTACGGTAATATATATGATAACTTAAGTAATATTTGTTAAGCTATATAAAAAAAAAATCCAAGTGAAAGTTTAATAAGTTATATAAAAAATAATTTAAGTGAAAATTTAATAAGGGGCATGCCATTTATCACGTGATTTTTACCATGAATACATGGACGGAGGTAGTGATCACGTCTATATATTGTATTTAGGGTGCAGAACGGGCCGGGCTAAGCCCAGAAATTTGCGGGTCGGGTCGGGCTTCGGTCCAGTTCGGTCTCATAATTTTAAACCCGCTATTGTTCGGGCCAGATGCAAATCGGGCTTGTTAAATATCGGGCTGGGTTCAGGCTTTATAAAGAGACCCGATCAGGCCCGATAATACC
>QKWP01002485.1:22365-64205 GCA_003550325.1 Gigaspora rosea | reverse complement strand
TTACAATTTCTGACATAGGATCATATATATAAAAAATTACAATTAATTGACTAATTGTGACTGCGCCACCAATCAATTAATTAAATTGCAATTAATTGCCCCCACAATCAATTATTCGGTAGGCCTGCTACGCATATGCTAAATAACTACAAATTCTATCATTTTTACTTCCTGCCTTCTTGAATTTGTAATGGCTGCTTGGGACAATTTGCCAAGGGCTTTTTTGCACCGTCTTCAGTTAAATTTTAACAGAGTCCTTGGACAACGGCTCTCAAGAGGAGTTCCCGCCCAAAAAAGAATTGGGTTAAAATTAAATAGTAGATACAGTATTAATGAATTAAATAGCTTATTTTAAATACTCAAAAATGAACTCACCGATGACGAAAGATGAGAGACCGAATCATGAGTACCAGCGACAAAAAACAGACACCACAAACCCGGCAACGAAAGATAAACACCACAAGCCCTAATGACGAAAGACAGACACTACGAAAGATTTATACCACAAACTCAGTGACGAAAAACAGACACCACAAGCCCCAGCGATAAAAGACAAGCACCACAGCGACGAAAGCTCTGAAATCAGAAACCGTTACCGAAGAACCTGAAAACTGAAAATAAAAGTCTAAAGAACGGAAATTTAGTTAACTTCCCAGAAAAACAAGCAAAAAAAAAAAAAAACTATTCCAGAAGTCTTCATTCCGGTACAAGTTGTCTTTTTCAACTCCAATTTCACCCTTGTAGCAGTTTCCAAGCGCAATTATCCCCTTAGAATTCTCCATCGATGCTGTGTTCATTCTTTCCAACTCCAATTCCACTGATACTTTATGCTCGTCCTTATCAACTCCAATTCCACTAGAATTCCCATCAATGTTGTTGTTTATACATATGTTCGTCCTTTTTAATTAAATTCCAGCTTTAAAACTCATCGACACTGATCCTTATTTCCACTTGTCCATTCTTGTATTGTCTTCTGGGGGTAGCATGTTTGATGCCAAGTATGTGTTATATCGCTTGCAATTCACACATTGTCCACTTGTTCATTCTTGTATTGTCTTCTGAGGTTCGCATGTTTGACACCAAGCATGAGATACGTTAGATCACTTGCAAGAACGAAAAATTTGAAGAAAAAAAAAACATGAAACAAAGAGCTGGTACTTAGTATTGTACCAGTTCTAGTTTCCAGGTCAAGATCTCCAAGTCAAGATTTCAACACCGTACCATTTACTCTTCCCGGTGGTGTACTTTGGAGCAAATTTTAGGAACGCGTCACGTCCACTTCGTTACGAGAAAATTTGTTTCATGACCAGACGACCATCTAAATAGATGAATGGTAAGTATTCCTTGCATACATTTTTTCAATTTATTTTTAATAATAAACATAGCATACCTCGAGTTCTGAGAAAGCGAAACCAGATTTGCCTCCACTCGAATCCCATTTCATACATCGTGAAAGTAACTGTATGTAAGTAATCTCATAGCCGCATTTACATCTAAGTGAATCAAACTGATCAGCACAATAAATTTTATAGACGAAATTTGTAGAGCCACCGGTAAATTCTATAAAATAAGATTATGAAAAAAGAAATAGAACGAAAAACAAAAATAAGAAAAAAAAAGCATAAAACAAAAGGCTGGTACTTAACTTAGTAACAGTTCTAGTCTTTTCCATTCAAAGATCTCAATAAGTTGTTGGAAAATGCATCACCTAACGCTCTTCTTTCTTCAGAGCCGTGATTCCAATACTAGTCAGCGTGGTGTTATTAAAAGAGCGCCATCTAATGCTTTCCTAAAGCTGGCTTTAACGATCGCTGTCAGTTACGACTCAATAAATAAGAATGTTAGCCGTAAACTAAGAAATGCGAAGTAAATAGAACGATCTACATATATATAATACATATGAAATTCGTTTTTCTTATTTTTCGTTACCTTGTTTATAATGTACCACTCTTTCGAGCCAAAACTTTTCTGAAAGGTCTCACGCAGGCGCATCTTTTGATCTATTTTTCAGACAAAATTTTATAAGCTGAAGAAACATCATGCAGCTGAAGACAAAATGGTTGCCCAACTTTGGTGACACTATACTTTATGTAAAAATGGTTATTTTTAATGTTTTTTACACTATTCGATTCGCGAAAACCTCACGAATAATTTTGTCTTAGAAAATATTATATGTAGTAACTAAGACTTTAGACGAAATCTTTAAAAAAGTAACATGATCGTTTTGTTTAATGTTTGAAAATCATATGGTTAAATTTTAGATGTGACAAATTGGATTACTTATAAATATCTATAAAGAGCAAACATATCGATATATATCGGTAAATGATAAATATCGTTATATAACTAATTATCGATATATATCGATTATATTAATATCGATATAAATCATTTATTAGATTCATATCGCAATCTAGCAGACCTATTACTATCGACATATAGCGATATTTGTTAATTGTCGATATATATCAATAGTTTATATATCGATAAATAACAAATATCGCTATATGTCGATAGTAATAGGTCTGCTAGATTGCGATATGAATCTAATAAATGATTTATATCGATATTAATATAATCGATATATATTAGATAATTAGTTATTTAATGATATTTATCATTTATCGGTATATATCGTTTTTTGGTTATGTATCGTTACATAACCTAAATTATCGATATATGCCGTTATTTTCTAATCGATATGCATCGATTTATTGCTATATATCGATATATATCTATATAAAAATTTTTCTGATGTTAGTGATACAAATCGATGAAAATTTTTTAATCGATTAGTTGATAGATCATTTTATCCAACTAATCGATTAATCGATTTTATTCAACTAATCGATTAGTTGGCGATTAATCAACTAATCGATTAATCGATTAGTTGACNGGTCAAGATCTCCAAGTCAAGATTTCAACACCGTACCATTTACTCTTCCCGGTGGTGTACTTTGGAGCAAATTTTAGGAACGCGTCACGTCCACTTCGTTACGAGAAAATTTGTTTCATGACCAGACGACCATCTAAATAGATGAATGGTAAGTATTCCTTGCATACATTTTTTCAATTTATTTTTAATAATAAACATAGCATACCTCGAGTTCTGAGAAAGCGAAACCAGATTTGCCTCCACTCGAATCCCATTTCATACATCGTGAAAGTAACTGTATGTAAGTAATCTCATAGCCGCATTTACATCTAAGTGAATCAAACTGATCAGCACAATAAATTTTATAGACGAAATTTGTAGAGCCACCGGTAAATTCTATAAAATAAGATTATGAAAAAAGAAATAGAACGAAAAACAAAAATAAGAAAAAAAAAGCATAAAACAAAAGGCTGGTACTTAACTTAGTAACAGTTCTAGTCTTTTCCATTCAAAGATCTCAATAAGTTGTTGGAAAATGCATCACCTAACGCTCTTCTTTCTTCAGAGCCGTGATTCCAATACTAGTCAGCGTGGTGTTATTAAAAGAGCGCCATCTAATGCTTTCCTAAAGCTGGCTTTAACGATCGCTGTCAGTTACGACTCAATAAATAAGAATGTTAGCCGTAAACTAAGAAATGCGAAGTAAATAGAACGATCTACATATATATAATACATATGAAATTCGTTTTTCTTATTTTTCGTTACCTTGTTTATAATGTACCACTCTTTCGAGCCAAAACTTTTCTGAAAGGTCTCACGCAGGCGCATCTTTTGATCTATTTTTCAGACAAAATTTTATAAGCTGAAGAAACATCATGCAGCTGAAGACAAAATGGTTGCCCAACTTTGGTGACACTATACTTTATGTAAAAATGGTTATTTTTAATGTTTTTTACACTATTCGATTCGCGAAAACCTCACGAATAATTTTGTCTTAGAAAATATTATATGTAGTAACTAAGACTTTAGACGAAATCTTTAAAAAAGTAACATGATCGTTTTGTTTAATGTTTGAAAATCATATGGTTAAATTTTAGATGTGACAAATTGGATTACTTATAAATATCTATAAAGAGCAAACATATCGATATATATCGGTAAATGATAAATATCGTTATATAACTAATTATCGATATATATCGATTATATTAATATCGATATAAATCATTTATTAGATTCATATCGCAATCTAGCAGACCTATTACTATCGACATATAGCGATATTTGTTAATTGTCGATATATATCAATAGTTTATATATCGATAAATAACAAATATCGCTATATGTCGATAGTAATAGGTCTGCTAGATTGCGATATGAATCTAATAAATGATTTATATCGATATTAATATAATCGATATATATTAGATAATTAGTTATTTAATGATATTTATCATTTATCGGTATATATCGTTTTTTGGTTATGTATCGTTACATAACCTAAATTATCGATATATGCCGTTATTTTCTAATCGATATGCATCGATTTATTGCTATATATCGATATATATCTATATAAAAATTTTTCTGATGTTAGTGATACAAATCGATGAAAATTTTTTAATCGATTAGTTGATAGATCATTTTATCCAACTAATCGATTAATCGATTTTATTCAACTAATCGATTAGTTGGCGATTAATCAACTAATCGATTAATCGATTAGTTGACTAATCGATTGACCAATCGATTAATAGAATAAATAATAAATGAAAACATAGTAAAATACACATAAGGTAGCAACTGAAAATAGCCGGGTTGACATTCTTATATGATCAGCTGATTAAATGACCAATTGACTAATCGATTAATTAGTCGATTAATCAATTAGTTGACCAATCGATTAATCAATTAGTCGACTAATCGATTAATCGACTAAGTTGGGTCTGTAAAATTCAAATCGATTAGTTGTCAACTTTACAACTAATCGATTAATTCGATTTTCGATTTGTATTACTAGAGCTCTTCAAATAAAAAAGTACCCAGTGAAGGCACACTTATAGAGCCTTGATTGCGAGACACATTTGCAGCAGGGTTGATATTGATACTGTGGAGAATAATTAGAATAGAAAGAATCACCAACTCTTTGTCCGTTATTTGTTATGGTACAGTATTGTTGACTGATACTAATACAGTACAAAAGTCGATTAGTAATAAAAAAAAAGATTAAATCTACTTATCTTAAATTAATTTGTGTAACTGGCATTGCTGGTATTACGTATCTGTTATCGTTTGCAATACTGCGTAGATGATTTAATATTTTAAGTGTTATAAATACGTATTCTTTTTAAATATAAGCTATAAAATTTAACAGGCCTATCGGGTACCTGCGAGCTTTTTTGTAAAGCCTGACCTGATCTGGTATTTTAGTGGGCTTAGCCCGAGCCCAGTCTGTGATAATTACAGGCCTAAAAATATGGGCCCAACTCAGAATTTAGCAGCACTGGGTTGGGCTTAGGCCCAGGTAGCCCGGCCCGATTCCGGACCCTAGCTGTCATATAGGGTCTTTGTTTCTACCCAACAAATGACCCACTTGGGTTGCAAGAATATAATCCAGGTAACCTGCAGGTGAACAAGTAACCCGAGTGGCCACCCACCCAGGTTCAATTACTATATAATATATATAGCTTAAGAAATTTTATCTTTTTTTTTTAGAATGACTACTAATCCTGGACCCAAACAGGTTCACGAACTTCGAACTGGACCAGACCGAACCTACAGTCAGACCCCCTAAATGCACGTCGTCGGGACCGACCCTAAGGCCTGCATTTAGGGAGGGGCTGCAATTAGAGAACAGCCAATCAGATCGCAGTGTAATTACCACTACGTGACTTTATTATTGGCCAATAGTTATCTATATAGATTACAAATTCTATTCTTGAAAAGCGATACAGTTTATACACGAGAGATAAGTAGTTTAAACTTTTTTTTTTTTTTTTTTTTTTTTTTTAAAACCCCCCAAATAACCCTTTTTTCGCCCAAAATTTTAAACTTTTTTTATTTTTTTTTTTTTTTTGTGAATAATTCTTTATATGTATAACTAGATTTATTTAAATATATGGGTAATTATATTGTCCGCTTTTGATCAAGTTTTGATCAGTTAATTTATACAACGTTAGTTTTATTCTATTTTTAAATCTAAATTTGAAACTTTTCGTTGCACAGTTAATCAGCCAATTCAAAAAAGGCTTTAATGTCCACTTGCTTGAAAGATGAATTTCAAAGTTTTCTTATTTCCTTTTGCAGATTCAACAAAGCTTGGTCATGATTTGACCGGGCCACCTCACCAACATCTTGTTGCATAAGGTACTGTTCAAGCAATTCAACGGCACTTAGTGCTTCATGGTGAGTGATCTGGTGCATTTCTGTACTATCATCATCTTCATCACTTTCATTGTCTTTCTCTTCAACACCTTTAGTTTTTTCGGGTTCCAGGTTGGTAACAAGAGCCAAATTTCCTCGTCATTCAATATTTCATTTGTTTCTTTCTCCTCCAGGTGATTAATATATTCTTCAAGATCCATTACATTTCGGAAGTGGAGTGCTTCAAGGTCAGCATACATTTCTTCCATCAATTCATTATCATTATCATTGTCGTTATTATCATCATCTTCATCAAGGGCAAGTTCTTCATCAATTTGTGTAGTTGGAAGGATTTTTGTATGTCTAAAGCAATTACTTATCGTTTCTGATGATACTTCTCTCCACGCTCGGACGATAAATTTTATGGCATTAAGAACGTTTAATTTGTCATTTTTTCCAGATTCATATTGGTCAAGAAGCCATTTTATGAAGTAGCTTCGGTATCGACGCTTAAAGGACATGATAATGCCAACATCCAGAGGTTGAATGCGAGATGTAGTGTTTGGGGAAAAGTAATGGACAGTTGTATTACGGAGATTTAGATTACTAGAAGAATGGCATTTTGCATTATCAACTAAGAGGATTATCTTACGACCAGCCATCTTTTTGTCAAACTCTTTGAGCCAGGATTGAAATAACACAGTTGTCATCCAGGCTTTTTTACTTGTCCCGTATATTACACTAAGCTTATTACGTTTAATATTTTTAAAGCAACGTGGATTCGGAGACTTACCAATTACAAATGGCTTTATTTTATCTGTTCCATCAGCATTGGCACAAAGTGCCAAGGTCAACCTTTCCTTATCCTTTTTTTTACCTTTAAGACGAACAGTAGCAAGTGTGGTATCTGGTTTAAGACTAAAAAAAGAACAAATTATAAGATAAGTACAGTATTAGTAAACTTTATACCCACTATAAAGAAATAAACGGTTTATTTTTTTAAATTTTTTTTAGCTCCAATAGGGGCCGAAGAGAAAAAAAAATCAAGAGAAATGATAAACTTTATTCCCCGTTAAAGGAATTATAGTCAATTATTACCGGTAAAATAAGCCCATTTCATCCATGTTATAAATATCTTTTAAATCATATCCTTTTAACACCTCTCTTAGTTTAGGTATAGCATCTGCAATGACATCATCATCTACAGAAGCATCTTCGCCATGCTTTTTTATCTGCCCTAACTCGTGTCTTTTTTTAAATTTATATAACCACCCACGGGAAAACTTAAGGTCACTATTTGGTATGTTTAACAATTCGACAAATTTTTTTGCTTTTTCAATTAGAATAGCATCGCTTAAAATGATTTGGTCTTGGTTTTGCAAAATCCATTCATGTAAAGTGTTCTCAAGATCTGGATATTGAACTGTTCTTTGTCTTTTTGTAGAGAGATTATCTCCAATTTCATCCTTATTTTTTATTAGACGCCCAATAGTGGTTGGATGAACCTCAAGGTTAAATTCTTTTTTTACCTACTCAGCAAGATCAACATTGCTGATATTAGGATTTTTATTTTTAAAGTCAATGATATCCTTTCTTTGTTTGTTATTAAGAGTGGTTTTATTTTTTCGCTTACTGGAAGACATGCTGCTGTCGTTATAATAATTTATTTGTTTTTCTTAAAGACCCTTTAAATATATATATCTATCTATAATTATAGAGTACTATCACCTGAAATGTTGTCATACTGGAATGGATATTCAGAATTCTGCGATGCATGATTTTGCTCATGCTGAAAAATTTTTATGCATTATTCTCATAAGATAGCTGCGATTTAGATAACTTTTTAAATCGCATATGATTTAAAAAATATTTTTTGGCATGTGCAGATTTATGCATTGCAAAATTAAGGATATCCTAATTTGAACAATACTAATATATATGGTAACGTTGAGATGCATGACGGCTTCAAATAACAAGGCAGATAAGTATCTTTTTTAATCGTAGTAGGTGCTATACACGTTGTAAAAATTATTTCGCTTTGATTTTTGATATGAAATTGAAATAGTTTTTATGGCATGTATAGTAGGTGCTTTATCAATAAAATAGTATTGCAATAACAATAGTTTCATTTCTGTAGGTCAAGTATAATTTAAGGGTTAACCAAAGATGAATTATCGTGGCTAGGAATGCAACACGTACAGTACTATCGTGTGAGTGCTGTTAAGGGAAACTTGCCATCAGGCTTTCAATTAGAATTGTTACTAGACACAATCAGAGAGCGTGTGTGATACAAAATATAATTGGAAGCCTGATGGCAAGTTTTCCCTTGGCAGTACTTATATATAGTATGCTCAAAGGTTTTTTTATCATACACCAGTTTAATTTTACCAGTTGATAAGATTGTTAGCTGCTTCATGCTACGTTGCGACAATAGAAATCTATCTAGTATTGTCTAACTACATCAATCCCCCTTTACGGATATCAATTACAAGCATCAATAGACGAAATAAAAGGTAATTAGGCTTTTTATTTATGCAAGATTTGATGATTATCAAGCACCTCACTCAATGAGTTAAAAGCAGATGTTTAATTAATTGGGACTTGAATAACTAATAAAGTGATTATTTTAATAAAAAAAAAAAAGATAAGACCGACTATCTCTTTTTTTATAGAAGTGCCCAGATTTTAAAAGCATATTTCGCACAATGGATATTTAACAAAATTGTTACTTCATTTGGCCGTGACTATTGAATAACATTCTGATCATTTAACAAATTATATCAAGTAAACCTTACAGTATTATTACTGTAAATCGCCGCATACAAGACCCACCACGTAGTATACCCAGATGCGAATCATGGGATCTATATTAATCAACATGGTTTTTTTCAAATATCTGGATTGCCTATTATAAATGCAAAACGTGTATACCCTTCAAAGTTTTCCTCTTAGTGACATGAACTCGGCTGCATACTAGACCCGGGGTCTATTATAGGTTTTAAAATTGGTGAAATGTAAGAGACCCAGGTCTTGTATACGGCGATTTATGGTACATTCGATCTTGAATTTTATTATATTTAAGCTATCTAGCTATATATATTTGAGATAAACCGATATTTATTCAACTCATATTGTTTTAATGGTTTAATAAAATAATTTAACATAAATAAAATTTATTATTTACAACTTGAAGTTTAAATCCAAGTTCATGAACCAATACCGGGTATATGGATCAGATAAATTCAAGATGTAATGCTTTATAAATAATGAATTATGATTGGTCAGTGATCACGTGCGTGCATTTATGGAGGGAGTTTAATATAGAGGTGCCGAAAAAGTAGCATGCATTTACAGAATATAGAACGTGCATTGATCTATAAGGCCCGTTGTGGGCCCGGGTAACTGTCGTGCATTTAGAGAGGTGCTGCATTTAGGGGGTGCATTTAGGGCAGTGATGGCAATTTAATCGGCCAAAGAAAATTTAATTGGCCATCGGCCAATATATAATTATTTGGCCAAAATGGCCAAAATTTTGCGGCCAAAGTTGAATGTCAATTGGCCAGGCCAATAAAAATTATTTGGCCGATATGGCCGTTGGCCAATGGCCAAATGGCCAAACGGCCAATTAGCCAAATTTCTCTGTATAGTAATAAAAAAGAAATGTATATAAAAATACTGTATTATATGCATACTAATGTTAATATATATTACATATACGTACTGGTTTTGTTTAAAGCCACACTATTAACTATAAGAACCAATATTCTTGAATTGTATTTATTGTATATTACCTTCCCAAAAAAAGTTAATTAACACTATAGTTATCTATTTTCATGTGCTATTACTAAAGTTGCAATAAAGAAATTGACGAACTATTGGAATTAATAAAACTTATAGAACAGATCGATATTTAACTATACGTGAAAGAATAATTAAATCTAACGATTCTTTTCAAGTTCTTTTTTAATTATAATAGTTTGCTTGAAAGTTCGTTTTGAAAGCATATTAATATATAAGATAACTTAAGTAATAATTGTTAAGCTATATAAAAAAAAATCTAGCGAAGTTAATAAATTATATAAAAAATAATTTAAGTGAAGGTTTAATAACTTATATAAAAATAATTTAAGTGAAAGTTTAATAAACTATATAAAAATAATTTAAGCGAAGGTTTAAAAAGTTATATAAAAGTATAATTTGAACAAAGGTTTAATAAGTAATTTGAGCAAAGGTTTAATAAACAAAGGTTTAGTAAGTTATATAGAAAAATTACTTAAGTGAAGATTTAACCAATCAAATTACTAGTTTTATTTGGCCGTTTCAGCCAAAAATGAAATTTATATTTTTGGCCTTTTGGCCTCGGCCAATGGCCGCGGCCATTGGCTGGCCAAATAACCAAGTGACATCACTGATTTAGGGGGTCTGACTGTATAATCATGTTTGAGTCCGGTTCAGGTTCAGTACTTTAGATTTGGGTTCGAGTTTGGGTTTGTAATTGGCAAAATTTATGGTTCGAGTCTGGGTTCGATTTTGGCCTTTTGGCCTCGGCCAATGGCCGCGGCCATTGGCTGGCCAAATAACCAAGTGACATCACTGATTTAGGGGGTCTGACTGTATAATCATGTTTGAGTCCGGTTCAGGTTCAGTACTTTAGATTTGGGTTCGAGTTTGGGTTTGTAATTGGCAAAATTTATGGTTCGAGTCTGGGTTCGAGTCTGGGTTCGAGTCTGGGTTCAAGTCCAGGCCTGGACGGACCCGGACCGGACCTGGACTTTGGAGCCCTAATTTAAGATAACTGGGTAATTTAAATATTTTATATTAAGTTGCAGTATTAATCAAAAGTTTTGTATTATTAAAAGACAAATTATTTGTCTGGATATAAACTAAGATTTTTTTATATATTTTTAATAGAAGTTTTCTTAGAAAAACAAAATAAACTTGAAAAATATTAAATAAGTGCCAACCAATTTTTTAAAATTAAATGCAGATATTTGTTTTTGTTTTTTTGTTTCACTAAAAAATTCTTTTCTATTTCAGAAATTTTTATTAATTTAATGAACTAAGAACTATCCATTTATTGTCTAGTTGTAGTATTCTAATATGTGGATCAATTTTAATAACAAAAATAATATTTAATGAAAGTGAAATAATATTTAATAAACAATGAAGTAATATTTAATGGATGTAAAATGTTTTGCATACTTACTATAACACTTATTATCTGTTATGTCCATATTTTTGCATTTATCATATTATTATCTGTATCATCGTACATATTTATATCCATCATATCTTCATCTTGATCTTTACTTGATATCTCATCAATCTCATTCATCCAGTCTCCTTGTCTTCGCTACCATCAGATTTAGAGTGAGTTCAGTTGATTCAAAGATTTGATTAGAACTCCTTTACTGATTTTCTTTAAGTAAATTAATTTGTAAATTAGAATTTTATATAATTGTAACTTTGAATACACAATAATTTAAGGATTAATTGATTTGTAACCGTAGGTTATAGTAAATACTAAGATCAGGTGTAACATGACTATCAAACCAAACTTTCAAAAACCGTGCGATTAAGGTTAGGGTTAGAGTGAGGCTTGGTGTAAGGCTTTGGGTTAGAGAGGGCTTTAGTTACATTAAAATTTAGCAAGGAATTTTTTTTGTTAGAAACCGAAAGGTAGTTTCATATGTGAAATTTTGATTTAAAAGCAATTTTTGGCAAAACGAACGTTTGTTTTGACTTTTTCAAATGTGTAACATTACACCTGAACTTAGAATTTGATTGGCATGTTGGGATGGGTTACAGTAACCGTGGTTACAAATTAATTAATCCATAATTTAAAGTAATTTTTTAAATTTAAATACCACAATGAATCTAGAATCAAATTATTAAAAGACAAACCAATGCAGAAAATTACATGAAATGAGTACTGCCAAGAGAAAATGGCACTTTGAGCTTTCAATTATATAAATGAAAGCTTAAAATGCTATTTTTTCTTTGTATTACTCAAATTTGGCAATTTTTGTAATACAATTATACCTTTTATATTTGCAAACCTATTTACAAACAAGCTTGTATAGTGCTTTTTTGCAATTGCCATTTTTGGTAAAGTTTTTTCTTTTTTAATCTATTTTTCCTATTATTTTCACATATCATTTTTAAAAGGCTTATTTACTAAAATATAGAATAGCTATAAAACACTAGTTGTCCTACTAGGTATTTTTAAAACATTTAAACCCTTAGGATTTAATGCTTTAATAACATCTCACTTATATGGCTATAATGACAGTTGCCAAAAATTATACTTTTATTTTTAAAAAAACTATTTGGTTATGCTCTAATAACCTGTAAAATATAGCAGATAAGTAGAAACCATCAAATCTCTTTTTATATTTGCATGGGATGCCATTGCTATCACAATGTCTTGTAGAAACCTTCTTTTTGATTTGTTTTTAAATTTGAAAATTATGGTTGGTAAAAGCTTGTTACTAGAAGCTATATAATCTAGAACTATAGTAAATTGTACTTTATTATTTCCTATAGTTCTAATAGGCACTTTATGAACACCTTCAAACTTAATTGTCAAATTTCTTGGCATGTCAAACCACATGGGTGTTTCATTAAAAGAAATAATATTTTTTTTGAAATTTTCATGTGCAATTTTAAGAAAATTCTTAATAATTAAGAGTGTTTTTTCTAGAAACTTCTGTGCAATTTGTGTGTAAGCCTGTTTTACCAGATTGTATTAATTTTTAAAATGTATGATCCAGCTATACAAAAATTTAATATTTTTAAGACCAAGGGTTGGTTCTAACTTTTTAGCTTTATTTTTAATCATAAATATTATAACAGCTTGCTTTTTCTCTCTTCTTTGTTTAATATAATCCAATAGCTCATTTTCCAGTACAGAGTACTTGGCCTTTCAGCTATGATCTTTGAGAGCTCATACTTTGCTCTTTGTTTTGATAAGTTCAAGTTTTTTTTTTGCTTTTTCCATTTCTGAACTCATTTTTTATAATATTATAAAATTTTATAGCATAGTGATTAGAAATGTTTTCTGTATATTTAATTGCCTTGAGTTTAAATATAATAGTATAGCTTCGATTTTTACATTCTAAATCCATGTTTATTGTAAGAGATTTATTTGTATAAATAAAAGCAAATTACACTTATATATCTAGAGAGTTGGTATTACAAATAAAGAAAAAAAATAAAGCACTAATTCTTCAAATCAATGCAAATAAGTTTAATATTTTTTTCCTTAATAAAAAAACATATATAGAGAATTCTATTTATAGTTTAAAAAAAAATTTTTAAATGTACAATTCGTACAAATAAAACTATTTATTAAAAAAAATATAAAATGTAAACAGAGCTAGTATTAAAATTGGTGCAATAAAAGAACAGGCATTTTAATAATAAATTCATACAAACAGAAATTATTTTTTATTTTTTATTTTACATTTTTTTTTATTATTTTGTTTTTTTTATAGGGTTTTAAATTTAGTGCATCTGCACTGCAGTGCACCCTTTTATGTATCTCAAATTTTACTAGGGTAACCCCTGTTGTGTTACTAACAAAAAATGCTCCTCTCGCGATTTTACTAATATTTTAAACTTTAACTCTAACTCTAATCCTAATTTTAACTCTAACTCTAACCCTAATTATTGTTTGTATTTGTTACTATAGAGTGTACTACAGTGCAGGGTGCACTAAATTCTTAAACCCTTTTTTATAAATAATGGGCTTTGGAATTCTATTTTATTAGAGTAAGTAATTTTAGTACAGGAAATTATAGGCATCTTCTGCGGGAGATACATATCTTATATATCTCCTGCATTTACGTAATCTACCTGGGTATAAATAAATTGATCAACATAAAATCGGTGTTTTGCCCATAGTAACTTTTTGCTTTGTTGTTCGTCGTTTGGTGGTGCTTTTAGTTGTCGTTTGGTAATGCCTTTGGTAGTGCCTTTGGTCATCGTTTGGTAGTGCCTTTGGTCGTCTACTTATGTGTACTTACGTTTTAGTTTGGTAGTGCTTTTGGTCATAGTTTGTTGATGCTTTTCGTCACCATTATTGTGTGATATTTTTTTTTGTACTTTGGTTGTCATTCTTGCAATGCTTTTCATATACTAACATGTACTAACGTTTACTAATGTGTACTATGTTTTGGTAGTGCCTTTGGTCATCCTTTGGTCATATCTTTGGTCGTCGTTTGGTAGTGCTTTTGATCATGGCTTTAGTCATCGTTTGGTGGTGCCTTTGGTCATGCCTTTGGTCATCGTTTGGTGGTGACTTTGGTTGTGACTTTGGTTGTCGTTTGGTAGTACCTTTGGTTATCTACTTATGTGTACTTATGTTTTAGTTTGGTAGTACTTTTGGGTTATAGTTTGGTAGTACTTTTTGGTTGTAGTTTGGTGATGATTTTTGGTCACCGTTTGTTGGTGTTCTTGGTTATTATTTGGTGGCACTTTCATTGTATTTTTAATTTGTTTTGTTGTGCTCTTTGTTATGATCTTTTTTATCTTTATTTTTTTTTCTTGTACTTTCTACTACTTGTATTTTTTTTAATAAAAAATATTTTTAATAATAAATAAAAAAATTTGGATTTTTTAAAATTTGGTCCAATTATATTTAGGTATTATAGGAGATATATAAGATATATATCTCCCATGGGAGATGCTTATAATTACCTTTTTAGCACTTAGTGTTTCTAGAATAGAAGTTTATTCTTGAGTGAAGGTAGTTCAAAAAGTAAATCAAATAATATACCTGAATTGTAGAAGGAACCTGTCTATTTATTGGATTTTTTTATTTAAAAAAGTACCAGTATGCAGATTATTTTTTATTTTTTTTTTTTTATATTAAGGTGACCACTTAGGTACCCTAGCACTTTATTGGTCCAAGTGGGTTAGCCTGGTCAATATGACTGTGCCACATATTACATTTGTATAATGAGAGTACAACTAGCCACACGTACAACTTTTGGTTGTCTAATTTAAATAGTCCACCCGAAGGTTCTACACTAGATGCCATACCTGCAACCCAACTAGGGAATTGCCTATTTAAACTCTCTGGCTTCTACCCATGTTCAATGTTCCTTCTAATATACCCTTTCAAGTAATTCACTATTAAAAGTAGTATCCTGAGGCTTTAGCCAAACATCTATTGGAGGTATTTGCCCTTGTGGTAAACCTGGTAGAGTGATACCTGTCCCTCACAGGTATTCACCTACACTTTCGGTAACTTAGACATTCACCGAGGCAAACAACTTGCAGTTAGAAGGTTACCCTGCAACCATTACTATTACCTACTATTGCCCTTGTGGAGTTCACTAGACTCCAGTACCCGGTCAGTCACTCTTTGGATCCTTTTCCCCAGTTATCCCAGACTACCAATCCAGTTGGCCCGGAAGGATCGGTCTGCTAGGCTTTAGGTGCCTAAGGTCTCCCTTTCCTTGGTTCAAGCTTCTATAACACATGACCTTTTCCTCCGGTACAACTCCAGCGGCCAGGTTGGTGGGCCCCCTTTGCCAGGGGCTCTTGCCCATCCAGTTTTCCGGTCAGTCATCACTAAGATTCTTTTCCCCGGTACCGTCGAAAGTCTAGCTACCTCTCCACTCGGGACTTGCCAAATGGGTTTCTGTTTCTCCGGTTCCTTGGATTTGTCTATATAACGAGACACAATTTTGCCCGAAAGCTCCCATTCAAGATGGTAACCAAGAACTACAGGTAGTGTACCCAACCGATCGACAAGACACAGTTACCAGAACACAGGTCTATTTTTCAAAAGCGTCGCTAGTGGGATTTGAACTCTAGAGCTGCCACTTGGGGGATGACAACTTACCAACTTCCCTAAGTCGCCACACCCTTCCAGTATGCAGATTATATGCCATTAAAAAAATATATTTGGCTATAACTTGTTATATGGTACTATTTAGCTATTGTTGGGCTTTGATAGTATGTATGTAAGTGCATATATACCTGTTATTTTGTGTTAACAAAAATTATATACAATCAAAATACTGCTCATAAAAGTTATTTTTAACTAATTTAGTTTTAAAAAATTGACTCATATATTCGAAATAACACCCATGTATATACCCAAAATAGCACCTACATAATCAAAATAGCATGTCTCTACTTGCTATTTCAAGAATTTATAGTACTATAGTTTGAACAACCTAGTCCCGACAAATGGAATTTTCTAGTGGCCAAATCTGAAATTTACATAATGCGGCCAGCGGCCAAATTTGATATTTTCATTATATGCGGCCAAATTTGATATTTTCATTATATATGGCCAAATTTGATATTTTCATTATATATACGGCCAAATTGGCACATGCTCATTTACCAAATTACTTTAATTGATAGTCACGCCAGTTAATCAGAGATCGTCTGTAGTATAATGTGATGCAAATCACATGTAAAAATCACTATAGTGTGAATGTGGCGTGCATACATATAAAAATATTTTTTTACTAAGTTAACGACACATGCCCACTAATTGAAAGTTGTAGAGTTCGTCGAGACGCATCTAATGGTGGTTAGATCATCCAAATCGGCCCAGTGGATGGCAAGATATCGTTAATAAACGATTGGACGACTATATAAAGTCTCTATATAATTTACATAAAGATTTTATATAGTCGTCCAATGTTTTTTGACGATATCTTGCCATCCACTGGGCCGATTTGGATGATCTAACCACCGTTAGATGCGTCTCGATGAGCTCTACAACTTTCAATTAGTGAGCATATATCGTTAACTTAGTAAAAAATATTTTTATATGCATGCACGCCACATTCACAATATAGTGATATATAGGGCGGCCAAATTTAGTATATATAAGGTGGCCAAATTTAGTATATATAGGGCGGCCAAATTTAGTATACATAGGGCAGCCAAATTGCTTGTTTTTATAATATATATAGGGCGGCCAAATTTCATCTTTAATTATAAAAATACTATAACTTCAACCTGCTATAACTTTTTTATAAATAGATTTAAAAAAAATTAAAAACCATGGAAGTGTTTAGCTTGTTTTGATTTAACATTTTAGGTAGTATTTTTTGATTACTATTTTTTTTGAAGAAGAATTAGCAATTTGAATGTCATTAATTTTATTTGTCGGGACTAGGTTGTTTGCACTATAGTGTTACAAGCGACTATAGCCTTCAATATAGTACTTGCAACACAGCACACAGCGACAGGGATCTTGTAAGAGTCAGAGAAGATATAAAGCAGTGTGGAAGTGGAATATTACTTCACTAGAGCGGTTCAGTATATATTCATTAAATAACAAGAGTATATTTATTGATCAAAGATATATATATTTTATTTATTTAGATAATAATATGCAAGAGATATAACTATGTTTAGGCGTTAGAAGGAGGAGGAGGGGAATCTGAGTCTAATGTGCAGAAGGTGAGAAAACTAGGGTTTATATATCTTTTTACAGCTATAAGTTACAATGGTACGAAATGGCAGAAATGGTAGAAATGGTAGAAATAGTAGAAATAGTAGAAATGGTAGAAATGGTAGAAATGGTTAACCATGTTACTCGTACTTCTAACTATGCCTTATATAGTTAATAATATAAAATAATAATAATGTAATATAAAATAAGAATACAATAAAATAATATAATAAAATATAAGTAAATTAATATTAGAAAATACATTCAAGAAACTAATACTAAAACTCGTTCTATAACATTTCTGTCCTCTTTAAGGGGTCGTTTAAAGCAGGGTGCAGTCATATGATTTTGACTTTTTAATTAAAGTTAGGGTAAGGGTTAGTCAGCGGTTAGGGTTAGGGGTGGTATTATAGTAAAATTGCCTTCCCAACATTTTTTGTTAATTTTCCAAGGTAGGTTTTGACACTCGTTTCTTGTATTTTTGCATTTTTTCACTTTTTTTCTTCTTTGTTTCTTCGTCAGGCTGATCTGAGTTGATCAAAACAAACAAGTTGATTGGTACCATATCACGTGACTGCATCCTGCTTTAAACGACCCTCCTTTAAGAATGAGCACTGCGAATTCTAACTTCATCTAAGAGCGTTGAGAACTTTTCTTCACTTAACTCTTCCAAGATAGTATAAGTTATGTCTGTAGTGGAGTAGAGGATAGTCAATCCACAAATTTGAAGTAGTTGGAAAATTCGATTAGCACATTTCCAGTCTCGTGAAGCTTGGCGAGGTCCTAAGCTTTCTTTTAGAGTGTTCCATAACTTTTGGGTCTTTTTCTTGGTTTTGTTATTTATCTTTAGTTGTTCGAGATAATAACAGGCTTCAAGGATTTTAACTTGGGGTTCTCTATGTTTTCCACGGCTTTCTATTCTGAGTCGAGTAAGTATATCTTGTAACTTTTCTGAGTCAGTATTTCCAGTTAAAGGATCTCTTCAGATGTATGTTCTATCCTTTGTCTCAGTTAAATCATCAATCATTTTGTTTAAGGTGGTCCTCTTTGGTTCTTTTTCATTTTCTGGTTAGGGAGGATTATTGTGTTTTCCTCGATTGTCTCTAATAGAGGGTCAATTGCATTGTCTTCTGGTTCTAATTCTAAATTTTCTTGAGTAGGTTCAGTGGAATAAGTATGGTCCTCAAGATTTGGTTCAGGTAGGGGATCATTCTGGATCTGGGTTTCATTTTCTGTAGGAAATTGTAGCGAGAGCAAAATTTCATTTCCATTAGTTATAATAACATTATTTAGAGTAATACCCAACCTATGATTTAGTGATAAGGGGTCTAAATTCCAATGCTTAATAAATTTAACAAGGGTAATTAAGGTTTGGGGTTGGAGTGTTAAAGTTTCCATAAAGAAAATTAAAGTTTTGTTCTTTGAAAAAAAAAAGAAAAGGAAAAATATTTTTAGAAATTGTAATATTGGAATAAGGGTGGCTAATCTAATAATAAAAATATTATTGTACATGGTAAATAAAAATAAGACTAGATAATTGTTTTGCACTGTCTATTATGTTCGTAACGGCTATCATGTGATCAAAAAAATTCGTAACGTAGATCATGTGACCAAAAATCTTCTTGTAACTTAAAAATGCCATCAAGTCGATTTGCGAATTCTGGTGGCGTTTTCGTACTAAGATAAGCTTAGTAGAAAAGATGCGGAATCTTCCGATGGATACATAGTCAAAATTTCAGCTCGAACGGAGCAATATTGATCGACTTTACTTAGTAGCAAACGTTCTACGAATATAAAAATCTGACTTTCTATATATTCTAAATTTTCTATTTTTAAACAAAAAGGGTTCTAATTTTGGGCAAAAGTGGGTAAACTTAGATCCTAAAAAAAATTGTTTGTTGTACACTATAAATTAAGGGATTAAGGCTGTGTTTCCATCTGTTTTAAGAATTTCTCTCCGGAAATTCTAAATGACAATCATAGGTTGCCAATCTTGTTTCTTGTAGTACTTAACAAGACAATCACTATTGTAGTACTGCTTTAATGTTTTTCCATCCATTGTACACAGTTTATAGGCGCCATTATTCAATTTTTCCTTAACAATAAATGGTCCTATTCTTTTCTCTTCAAATTTTGCAGAGCGAGAGGCTTCTATGTCTTTTCTTTGTACCCAAACTTTGTCACCAATTTCAAATTCTTCTTTTTGTATTCTGGAGTCAAATCTAACTTTCTGTTTCTTTTGGGATTTAATTGTATTCTCTCTGGCAGCATTATGTTGGTATGGTAATTCATCTATTAATTCAAAGGCTCTTTGTAATATGCTGTTTTCTAGTGATATTTCTTCATCTGAGTCAACTGGGTCTATGGGGATAACAGTTTCAATGGGTAGAATAGCTTGTCTACCATATACTAAGTGGAAAGGGGTATATCCAGTGGTTGTATGTCTTTTGGTTCTATATGCCAACAGTACAGCAGATATGTTCAGGTCCCAATCTTCAATATTTTCTGTAACTTTTGCAAGAGAATTGCAAAGTGTTCTATTTAATCTTTCAACCATTCCATTGGTCTGGGGGTGATAAGGTGAGGAGAATATGTGTTTTATCAAAAACTTTTCACACAATATTCTAACAACTTCACTAGTGAAATTCTTTCCATTATCAGAAAGAATAATCTTGGGGACTCCATGTCTACAAACGATTTCTTCAAAAATGAATTTTGCTAGAGTTTCTGCACCTGCATCTGGTACAGCTTTAGCTTCAGGCCAGCGGGTAAGGTAGTCAGTGGCAACAATAATATACCGATTGTTGCGGTTAGTTATGGGTAGGGGTCCTACTAGATCTATGCCTATTCGTTCAAAGGCTCTTCCAACTTGAATGGGGTGGAGAGGTTCTTTTCTTTTACTTTTGCCTCGTTTTTGGCAAACTTCACATGAGCGAACATAATTTTGGACATCTTTGTACATTTGGTCCCAATAATATCGTTCAGATATTTTATAATACATAGCATCTGTTCCTAAATGTCCAGCGGTAGGGTGACTATGCATCATATACAGGATAGGTTCAACTTCAGTCCATTTGATTACTCTAATAGGTTTGTCTGGGTCTTTTCGATTCTTTTTATATAATAATTTGTCCTTTACTTTATAATGTCTAGATTGATTAATAATTGTCCGTTTTTCATTGTCCGTTAAATTAGAGGGGAGTGTGTCTGTTTCTAGGTATCCTATTAAATTTTGGTATTGATCCAAATTCATGTAACAGCAGTAGTAGAGGAGTGTGTCTGGGTCAGTAATCGAGAAAGGGCATCAACATTCGAATGGATTCTTCCAGGTTTATGTACAATAGTAAAATGGTAGGGTTGGAGTTTCATCATCCAGCGTCCTAGACGTCCTTTTGGTTGAGAAGACTTTAACCATTTGAGAGCAGAGTGGTCTGTAACTAGCGTAAAATGGCTTGTACCAAAATATTTGTGAAAATGTTCAATAGCCCATACTATGGCAGCACATTCCAATTCAGTTGCTCCATAGTTCATTTCTTCCTTTTTCAGGCTTTTGCTTGCATAGGCAATTGGGTGTTCCTTTTTATCTTCAGATATCTGGCTCAAGGTGGCTCCGAATCCGGTATAAGAGGCGTCAGTGGCTAGAATAAATTCTTGTTTATAGTCAGGATAGATAAGGATAGGGGCAGTAGTCAACCGGTTTTTCAGTTCATCAAAAGCTTTTTGACATTGGTCATTCCATTCATAAGTATTGTCTTTATGTAGCAATTGATTAAGAGGATGGGCAATGGAGGAGAAGTGTTTAATAAATCGTCGGTAGTATCCAGCAAGGCCTAAGAATGAGCGTAGCTGGGTAACACTTTTTGGAGGTTGAATTTTCTGAACAGCAATAATCTTGTCTGGATCTGGAGAGATTCCTTTTTCTTCTATTATATGTCCTAGGAAAGGTAGACGTTTCATCCAAAAATTACATTTTTCTATGTTTAACTTCAATCCTGCTTCACGTATCCTGGTGAATACTTCTCTTAGGTGTTTAATATGGTCATCAAATGTTCGTGAGAAGACATTGGTATCATCCAGGTATACTACTACATATTTGTAAGCTATGCCTTTGTAAACTTTATTCATAAGGCGTTGGAAGGTAGCAGGGGCATTACACAATCCAAAAGGCATGACATTGAACTCATAGGTTCCGTATCTGGTAATGAAAGCAGTTTTCTCTCTATCTTCTGGGTGTACTTTTACTTGCCAGTATCCACTCATAAGATCGAGGGTGGAAAAATAAGTAGCTCCAGCAAGTGAGTCAAGCATTTCATCTATTCGGGGTAGGGGGTATTGGTCCTTTTTGGTAACGGCATTGAGTTTTCTATAGTCTACACAAAATCTTTTCTTTCCATTTTTCTTTGTTACTAATACAATGGGAGAGGCCCAAGGGCTAGAGGACTCTTTTATTAACTTATTATCCAACATTCGTTGTACCTCTTCATTAATAAATGTTTGTTCAGTTAGAGGTACCATATAGGGTCGAGAGCTGACAGGAGGTACATTGTCAGTAAAGATTCTATGGGTTACTAGGTCAGTTTTACCTAGTTGGGTCATATCCTTTGCAAAGAGGTCAGCAAATTCAAGAAGCAATTGTCGAAATTGAGCTCCTTGGTGAGTAGTTAAGGGTCCTACTTTTGGTTTAATTTCCTGAGTCACAGTGTAAATTTCTCGAATAATTCTGGGTCTAGAATTGTCTGTATCTTTGAGTAGTTTTTGATCTTGCTCAGGATGACTCAAAAATTTTGAGCATTACTATTATTAAGATTGGATACAGGAGCAGTAGAGGAAGAGGATTCATTATACAAATCCCTTAGTCGATGATGGAAGTTTTCAAAGTAACTAACTTGAGCTTGTAGTTCCTTTATGGTCTAGTCCTGGTGTTCAAAGGTTTTAGCTTGTTCCTGCAACAGAGCAATAATTTGGGCCTGTTGTCTAATCTGTTCCTGAAGGAGAGGAACTAGGTCTGTGGGTTCTAAAATTGCTGGTGCAGTTTTGATGGGTGCAACAACAGGTGATCCTGGTGTTGGAGAGGTTGGAGTTGACAGAATTTCTGGATCTGGAGGAGGGTGAAGTGCTTCATAACATTCCTCACAATAGGAGTCAAATTGTTCTAACTCAGTGTTCTTTTTGGCCATAATACATTCCTTACAGAGTCCAACGGTTCCTTGGAAATTCCTTTGTAAGTTTTTCATGGCTTTCCTTTGATCAAAGTCTGAATGACTAGTATCAAAAGATTCTTCTAAAATTCTTTGTAGAGTCTCTTCTTCAGTTTCACTCAATTGTACTTGGGAGGCTCTCATAATAACATTGACTTTATTATAGGTGTAGTCCTGGTTGGATAGGTCAGCTATTTGGGGTTCAAGAGCATGAGCAAGGTCTTCATTACTTTCTCCAATCTGTATCTGGGCGAGTCAATAAATTCAGCTTTGGTTAAGGTCATATGCATGTCCAGCATTTCTGGTAGATTCGGTATAGTGACGTACTCGAGTCCATAGGTTGTAGTTGGGATTCTATTCTACATCCTTGGCAGCTTTATAAGCATACAAGCATTCAAGGTTGCAGAACTGAGTATCCTCTCGGATAGAGTCTAGTTTAATCATTTTGGATCTAATGCCTTGCTCTCTACAGAGCTTACATTCTGTTAGCGTTCCTCGGCCTTCATTATTGGTGAAGAACTCTATACTTCGTGGGTCTTCTGGATCTAGGTCTTGGTAGAAGTCAATCCAACATCCTTTGCAAATTAAGGTTTGCTCAAAAGGCCTGATTTCTTCTGGCCTTTTGGGTACCTTGCATTTACAGCAATGGTTAACCCTAAAAGGAGAAAAATGGAGTAGTCGATTGGCATTTACTTCCTGGGATTGACAACCACATTGATATTGTTGGTTTTCTAAAATCCGGGTCATTTGGGGGCAGTTGGCACCAATGTGTCCATATTCTCTACATTGATAACATAGGTTATCAGGACAGTCCTTATACAAGTGGCCGGGTTGAGAGCATGTTTTGCAAATATTTTTTTGGGGGCTTATTTAGGACAGTATGCAGCAAGGTGTCCATAACAATGGCAACAGTAGCATTCATTGTTAGGACAGTCAGCATAAAGGTGGTTATAGGAGTAGCAGTGTCCATATTTCTGTTTAGCAAAAGAGGCGCTGGGTCTGGATCTATGAGTAACTGTTGTCCAATTATCAGGTTCGATTTCTACTACATAGGCTTCTTTTGGATGAAGGTATTCTTGTTCAAACTTTTCTAATTCCTTTTCATCAGTGATAGTTGGTTGAACAGGCAAAGGTTGATCATGTTCATAGGTGGTAGGTACGTGAATTTTCTTTTTATTCCACCTGAGAGTATAAGCTTTGTTTTTCCAACTATAGCTGGCATCTACTTTCTGTTACCAGTCATTACCTAGAAGTAATGAATAAGAGGTAGCATTCATCACTTCGACATCCATAGGGATGGTAGTTCCTTCAATCTCAATTGGTAGGTTTTTGATTATGCCTAAGGGTCGAACAGAGGGTCCAGTGGCTAAGACAATTAGGCTAGAGGAAGGTGCTTCTATTTTTAATCCAAGTTCTCTTACAACTTGGTTAGAAATCATACTAATAGCAGCACCACTGTCAATTACAGCATGATAGGGCTTTCCATTAAGTTTGATATTACACTTAACAGAAGTAGTATAAGTAGGTGTCTGGATCTGAGGAGTATTGGATTCTTCAACCAAAAGGTTAGAGAGAGCAATTCTAATAGTTTCATTAGCCAAGAAGGCTTCAAATTGTTCATAAGTGTAATCATTTGCAGTGTCCAAGGTATAAACATCACGGGGATAGGGTGTAGATGAGCGGTTTCTGGACCTGGATCGGTTTGAAGAGAGATAGTTCCTACTATCTCTATACCTCACGTGATTGACTTCGGCTCCTGGATCGGTTATATCCAGAGCGGTTATAATTTCTATCCCTGGATTGGCTTCTGTTTCTGGATCTGAATCGGTCATAGGATCGATTATTTCTGGAGGAGTAGTTATTGCTTCTACCTCGAGATTGGTATCCTTGGTAATCCTTTTTATTATCCTGGTACCGAGTATGGCAATTTCTAATAAAATGTCCTTTTTGACCACAATAATAGCATATGGCATTTCCAGTGCTGGATTGAGGTCGGTTCTTACTTTGGTCAGTATAGTAGGCAGGAGTAGGAGTAGGAGGAGCAGCTTGTTTTTCTGCAAGATTTATGCTAAGCTTAGCAATCTGTTCGGTAAGGCATTCAATAGCTTGGTTAGCATCATAGTTTCCCATTTTCTGGCTTCAGTAATAGCATCATCCAACTCAGCAGGTTCGGCAGCTTGGACATTCATGGCATATTCAGGTCGTAGTCCCTGAATAAAGAACTGAATCATAACGGGTTCAGGGAAAGCACCAGTGGGATCCACTCGTCCTTTGAGATGTTTAAAGCGGCTAATATAGGTATCAACTGTATCTGCGCCTTGTTTAATTTCAAATAATTGTTTTTGCCAGGTTGCTTTTTGTTTAGTGGTACTAAACTTTTCTCTAAAGAGATGGGAGAAACTATAAACATGTATGCCATCAACTTCTCGGTCATGTTGACGATGCCAAAAATGAGTAGGGGCATGTTTAAGACTTGCAAGCCATTCTTGAGCATTATCCTTCATGTAAGCACAGACGAGTTCTAATTGTTGAGCAGGACTTCAGTGGTTAGCTTTAGCGGCTCTTTCAAATTCTTCTAGCCATGTTACAGGGTCTTGGATTCCGTCACCTCGATAGAAGTCGATTTTAAGAAGTGATTTTTCACCACCTCGTCCAAGGGCATTGGCAAGAGTAGTCATTGCTTTAGCAGTGGCAGTTAAAGCTTCTTTAGCCATGTTTCTTTCAGGTTCTGGTTCTTCTATAGTTGCTTCTGATTCAGGTTCTGAGTGTACTTCTTCTTCTGGTTCTTGAACTTGATAATTTATTTCTTCTTGTATTCCTTCTAATTCTTCTAATATTCCAACTAAATTTATTTCCTCAAAATTTTCTCTTCTTAAATTTATTTCTTCTTCGGGAAGTACTTGCTCTATAATTCCTTGGTCTGGGTAAGCTCCAATAAATTGAGATTGGACAAACTCTAGTTGGGGTTCAAGTGTTTGGCGTTGGCGTTGAAGAGGAAGAGTATGTAAAGGTGTAGTATTAGGTGCAAATTGGTTTTCAGGATAGAATTCGTTAACTATGGGTGGTCGAGGAGTAGTTGCAGGTTGAGGTGTGCGTTGAAAATAGGTATAAAGGTTAAGATTTTGAATAAGTTGAGCAACTCGAGTTGGAGGAGGAGTAGTTGTACGTGGAAGTGGGTTATTTAAAGGGATTTCACTAATAGGGAAAGTAGGTAATTGAAGTAGTTGAAGTGGAGGAGGAAATTGAATATGTGTAGTATTTTCGTCGTAAAGGGCTAAAGTAGGAGAATGGGAGAGTTCAACTGGGTCGTCTAATTCTTAGAGGAATAGGTTATAGATAGATTGTGGAGCAGGAGTAGGATTAAATGTAAAAATATCGTTGTCGTTGTCCTGGGGCGTAGTACTGGTGAGGGGTTATTAAAGGTATTAGTTATTCGTGCGGGTTGAATAGGAGTGGCTAGGGTAGGGCCTTCGATATATAGATCAAAAGCGTTTCCTTCAAAATTGAGAGGTAAAATAGGTCGTAAAGTGTGCCGAGTATATCCTCGAAGTAGGGCAGCAATAACTTCAGTGGGGTTAAGGTTGGAATTATTATAGCGATAGCTAAAAACAATGTCTCTAGCAGCAGCTCTAGCAGCATTATAATTGTTATACTCTTTGAGAATATGAAAAGCGGCAATAGTTTGCTGAGTATAGCTAGTAGCAAGGTATGCTTGTTGATATCGATTCCAAAAAGTGCAAAAAGCTCGTAAATAGAGGACAGGAGGATAGCAAACTGTACAAGATAGGTCAGTGTTAACAATTTGTTGAACTTCTACAGCAAGAGTAGAAGGATGACTAGCGTCATGTGCTTCAATTTGTTCTAAATGGATTTGATAAGCTCTATTCATATAGAGGTCTAAGAAAATAGTTAGTAGACTTTACAGTTCCAAATTTAAGTTAAACAGGTTTGAGGTTTTTATTATAAATTGTTAGAGGTGAAAATAAAATGCAAAACTGATTCTAAAATTACTAATTCAAAACAAACAAGTGCTACAAAAGCAGAGGCTTCAAGTATGCCCTTCTGAACGAATCTCTTTCAATTCGACAGGAAAATACCGGTGCAACAAATGCAAGAGGCTTCAAGTATGCTCTTCTGAACAAATCTCTTTCAATTCGACAGGTAAACCAAAAACAAATACTTAATTATAAGAGAGAAGAGGAAGAGGAGAGAGGTAACCAAAGATATATCCTTGCAGAGAAGAGAGAAGAGAGGTTCTAGTGTTCCAGCTGTTTTAAATGAGTTCCGCCAGAAGGCACCAAAATGTTACAAGCGACTATAGCCTTCAATATAGTACTTGCAACACAGCACACAGCGACAGGGATCTTGTAAGAGTCAGAGAAGATATGAAGCGGTGTGGAAGTGGAATATTACTTCACTAGAGCAGTTCAGTATATATTCATTAAATAACAAGAGTATATTTATTGATCAAAGATATATTTTATTTATTTAGATAATAATATGCAAGAGATATAACTATGTTTAGGCGTTAGAAGGAGGAGGAGGGGAATCTGAGTCTAATGTGCAGAAGGGGAGAAAACTAGAGTTTATATATCTTTTTATAGCTATAAGTTACAATGGTACGAAATGGCAGAAATGGCAGAAATGGTAGAAATGGTAGAAATGGTAGAAATGGTAGAAATGGTAGAAATGGTAAAAATGGTTAACCATGTTACTCGTACTTCTAACTATGCCATATATAGTTAATAATATAAAATAATAATAATGTAATATAAAATAAGAATACAATAAAATAATATAATAAAATATAAGTAAATTAATATTAGAAAATACATTCAAGAAACTAATACTAAAACTCGTTCTATAACAGTAGTATATACAGAAATAGTATCAGGAGTTAAGTTGGGTAAAAGATAAGGTTTAGTTACTACAGAAAGTAGAGGTGGGATTTGAGTAGTGTATTAAAAAGGATTGATATTTTAGAGAAATTGTAAGAGTTGATTTGGAAGTAAAGTGTTATAATAAAAAAGTAAATTATCTAAAAGAATTTTAGCAAATAGTGAAGTAGGTAGTTAAAGTAATGAAGGGAATTAAATATAAGTAGTATTTTTGTTATAAGAAAATAAAGTAGAAAAATAGAAGGGTCCAGCTAGGTTGTCTAATTTTTCTGGTCCTGAGTATATATAAATTATAGAACAGAAGTAAGATTAAATATAAAATTATTGTTGTTGTAATCCTAAGGATAAAATAGGTGAGAGATTGTTAAAGGTATTAGTTATCTGTACTAGTTAAATAGGAGTAAACAAAATAGGGCCTTCAATATATAAATAAAAAGCATTTCTTTCAAAGTTAAGAGGTAAAGTAGATTGAAGTATAAATCGAGTGTATCTTTGGAGGAGGGAAGCAATAACTTTGGTAGTGTTAAGGTTAGAATTATTATATTGGTAGCTAAAAACAATATTTTTAGTAGCAGCTCTAATACTATAATAATTACTATATTTACAAAAAGTATAAAAGACTACAATAGTCTGTTGGGTATAGCTAGTAGCAAGGTATACAGCTTAGTATTAATTTCAAAAGATATAAAAAGCTTAAAAATAGATGATAAATAAATAGCAAACAGTACAAAATAGATTAAAATTAATAATTGTTGAACATTTATGGCAAGAGTAAAAGGATAGCTGGTGTTATGTGCTTTAATTTGTTCTAAATGGATTTGGTAAGTTCTATTCATATAGAGATTTAAGGGATTTAGTTAATAAATTTTAAAGTCTCAAATTTGAGTAAACAGGTTTAGGATTTCTATTATAAATTTTTAGAAAAGAAATAAAATGCAAATCTGATTCTAAAATAACTAGTTCAAAACAAACAAGTGCTACAAAAACAGAAGCTTCAAGTATGTTCTTCTAAACAAATTTCTTTCAATTTGACAAGAAAATACTAGTACACGTCACTCTGGTTATACCGACATCTGGATATAATGACACTATAGTAAAATCTTTCTATACTGACATTTTTTTTTCAAAAATTTAATATAAAATGTCTGTACAACTCACTGTATTAACATTTTGAATTTTTTACTAATGAACCAAAAATGTCGATATAACCAGAGTGATGTGTACTACAAATGCAAGAGGCTTCAAGTATGCTCTTTTGAATAAATCTCTTTCAATTTGACAGAAAAACCAAAAACAATTACTTAATTAGAGAAGAGAAGAGGAAGAAAAGAAATAAACAAAAAAATATTCTTGCAACAAATAAACAAAAAAATATCCTTGCAACAAAGAAGAGGAGATGTCCTAAAGTTATAGTTATTTTTAATGATTTTTGCCAGAAAGCACCAAAATATTACAAGTGACTATAGCCTTTAGTATAGTATTTGCAATATAACACTTGGTAACAGAAATCTTGTAAGAATCAGAGAAGATATGAAGCAGTATGCAAGTAAAATGTTATTTCATTAGAGCAGTTTATTAGGTATTTATCAAGAAACAAGAAAGCAAAAATATATTTTATTTATTAAGGTACAATATTCAAGAAATAAAACCTATTTCTAAATATTAGTGAAAAGAGAAAGGGAATCTGAGTCTAAGTTTCATATACAAGAAAATAGAAAACTAGAGTTTATATATCTTTCAAAAGAGTAATAAAATAATAACAATAATAATATAAGATAATAATAATAATAAACTATAAACTGTAAAACGATAAAACTATAAAACTGTAAAACTATAAAACTATATATATGGGCCAATTTTTGGAATTTATAAGTAGAGTATATTTTTTTAAAAATTTAAAGCTAAATAACTTCTGATATACTGGCCTGTTTTTAATGATTTTACTACCAAAATGTTCGTTTTTTGAGATGATTCCAACAGGCCCAAAATCATTAAATCCAATCACAGGATTGTGAGATAATGTGCTACCAAATAGTAACACATCTAGAGTGTAGGGTTGATTAGTTAGACATAGATCTAACCAATCAACCCACCCTCTAGGTGTGTCACTATTTGATAGCGCATTATCTTACGATCCTGTAATTGGATTTTAATGATTTTGGGCTCATTGGAATCGTCTCAAAGAGATGAACATTTTGGTAGTAAAATCATCAAAAACGGGCCAGTATATTAGAAGTTATTTAGCTTTAAATTTCTAAAAAAATACACTCTACTTACTGTATATTCCCAAAAATAAGCTACCATTTTTGGGCCAAAAATTACACAAAAAAACGTGGGTAGCTTATTTTTAGCGTATAGATGTTTTTGAAAAAATTGAAAAACGTACTAATAAAAAGTTGTCCAAATGACACCAAATTTTTATTGTAGGTGTTTTTGATACGCTGAACAACTTTACTTAATTGAACTTTTGAAGTTTATTTAGTAAAAAAAAAGTTTAATATGTAGCAACTGTCAACACGTTTTTTGAGATTTTTGAAAAAAATCAGGGGTAGCTTATTTTCGGAGTAGCTTATTTTTGGGAATATACGGTATAAATTCCAAAAATCAGCCCATATAAAAACTGTAAAACTCTATTTTACTCTGTGTCTAAAAGTTTCTAATCAAGAAAACCCATTTTAGTGCTTGCAATACAACAAAAATCTTATAAAATCAAAGAAAATATAAAGTAGTGTGCAAGTGGAATATTATTTTACTAAAGTGGTTTATTAAATATTTGTTAAAGAATAAGAAAATATTTATTTGGCAAAAATATATTTTTATTTATTTAAATACAATATTCAAAAAATCAAGCTATTCCTAAATATTGAAGAAAAAAAAAAGGAAAAGTCTAAGTCTAATATACAGAAGAGCAAAATTCTAAAATTTATATATCTTTTAAAATAGTACAAGTGTAAAAGTATAAAAGTATAAAAGTAAAAGAATAAAAGAATAAAAGGCCATTTTAAGGGTGTGGCGCCTTAGAGAAGTGGTCAAGGTGTCACCCCCCAAGCGGCAGGTCGACAGTTCGAATCCCACTGTTGACGTTTTGAATATAGGCCTGTGTTCGGTAACCATGTGGCTCAGATCGGTTGGGTTAAAAGCCTGTTACCTTGGTTCCACTATCTTGAATGGGAGCTACGGCGCAATGGTGTGACTGTTACGCTGAAAAATCCAGGGAACCGGAGAAATGAAAACCTGTTTGGCAAGTCCCAAATTAGAAGGTAATAGTGAAGATCTATGACGGTACTACCAAAAGAAGGTGGGTGACCGGGATCGGAATGAACCTAATAAGGGCCAATTCGGCTACTGATAGGTGGCTGAAAAACCTTGTGTTGAAGTGTGTGGGACATGGATCATGAGGTTAAACTTCCAGATACGTCGAATTAAGTAGATTAGGTCTGGTGCGGCAGATCGCTTCTGGGCACTTTAAAAGCAGCCGGGGGATTAACTTGTTAAGTATGAATGGGTAAACAATTAATAATCAGAGGGTTTAAATAGGCAACACCCATAGCGGGTTGTAGGTATGGCAGCTAGTGTAGAACCTTTGGGCGGACTACTTAAATTAGACACCAAAAGTATATGAGTGGCTAGTTGTATCTTCGTTACAATTTGTATATTCATGTATCATTGCAAAGTCTTAATAAAGAATGCACTGGCGAGATTGCCAAAGTTTAAAAAAAAAAAAATAAAAAAAAAAATAAAAGGCCATTTTATACTAGTATTCAATTATTCTGTATCTTTTTTTATATTATATTAAAATATCTTTAGAATATTTTAGTTCTTATTAATAAGAAGCCTATTCTATGACAAAATAAATAAAATTATATCCCAGACAACTTTGCTTAAGAGCCCAAAGTAGGTTGCTTTAATAAAAAAAAGTTTATATTGAAAAGTGAAAATTTTTAACTTTATTATATAGATAACACATTTTTTTTACAAGATAACTTACTTTCAACTTATAAATAAAGTTAATCAGAGCATTTTTATATATACTTATTATTTTAAATCAGCAATATTTGTTTTTGCCAAAGTTACATTTCATTTTGTACAATTGGTGAAATTTTAATTTGATTTTTAAGCTTAATTTTTTTCTCTATTATATATTTTCAAAAAATTTAATTTTAAGTTAATATGTAGTAAAAGAATATCAAGATTCAAAGTTCATAGTAATTTTATTATAATTTTTATATAGTGCAGAACACCTAAAAACATATATAGACGTCAAATTTTTGCTTGCTATATAACATAAATCTAGATATCTAAGTGGTCAAATTTTGTGTAACTAATTTTATTGACTAATAATATATATGTTTTTTATTTTTTTATATTAGATACCAATTTTTAAATTATATATAACTTTAATTTAATTTTTTTAACTGGCGATTCTGCTTTTATTAAAGGAGATAGTAACAATTTACAAATTTCAGTCACTAGTAATTTACTATATTTCAATTACCGAGCTGCTAACTAAAAATTCTTCTATTCTAATAAAAACTCACATAATATTGAGGTGCAAACTGCTATGACAACTAGTTCTTCTTCTACAGGGATTTGCAACTCAATGCAAATTTCCTGTACTCGCTAAATAGTTGCTATTAGTCTTGTCAAGACTGTAAATCCTTTTTATCTAGCTTTAATGATAGAATGATTATATTTATAATCCATCACAAGAATAAAAAAGAACAATAAAATTGAAATATAAAAACGAGGGGAAACTACTAAATCTAAACAGAATACCAAATAAAAAACACATATGCTCCGATTTTTGAAATTTATAAAACAAGCTTATTTTTTAAAACTTTAAGAGTAGGGTATCTTACGATATATTACACATATGATATATTAATGCAGATCCTTTGTGGCTTATAGTTTTAAACATGCAATAAAGCTAAATTTTCAACCGACATATATTTCTTAGAAAAAAAAACTTAGTTTTACTTTGTCATAAAGTGAACATACTTTTAAAAGTATTTTATTTCGTATTAGGTATTTTTATAGTAAGTTGTATATATACTAATTTAGTAAAAAAGTTGCTATTGGCACTGTCTTTTGTCCATTATCGTTGCTTGTCCAATACTAAGACTACCTTGCTTTAAAATTATATTGTAGACAATTAGATGATCTATTAATAATTAACTTTTATTATAATTATATGCTATAGTAAGTGAGAAAAATTAAAAGTTGCCTATGAGCTGTCTTAAATGAAATAGAAATATATTGTAAATTTAATATTAAGTTTTAATACTTATTTAAATAAATCAGAATTAATATTGGTTGCATATTAATGTTATAGTAAAGATTATATGCAAAACTACTTCACCGGTATTTTTTATTAGTATTAAACATATGTTTTAACATTTTTTTTTTATATTTTTGCTTTTTTTACTTTGTTGAGTCAATCAAAATTCATAATTTGATTGGTTGATCATTTGGTTACACATAAAATTAATCATCAAAATTGAATTACACAAGATACTCTATCCTTAAAGCTAAATAATTTTTGATCTACTGGTCCATTTTAAATTATTTTACTACCAAATTGTTTGTCTCTTTTAGATTATTTCAATGAGCTAAAAATCATAAAAATCCAATCACAGTGTTATAATAAAATGTGCTATCAAATAGTTGATGCACCTGAAATTGGTTTAACATAGATCAAACCAATTTCAGATGCATCATCTATTTGACAGTGCATTTTTTTATAATTTTGTGATTGGATTTTTATGATTTTGGGCTTGTTGGAATCATCTCAAAGAGACAAGCAGTTTAGTAGTAAAATCATTTAAAATGAACCAGTAGATCAAAAATTATTTAGCTTTAAAGTTTTAAAAAAAAAAGCTTTTTTTATAAATTCCAAAAATCAGAGCATATGAAAAGAAAAGAAACAAAATGAGAAAGATAAAAAAAAACTAGTTTTAACAAATACAAAACAAAATGAAAGTAATACAAAAATTATATAATACTATATAGAAACTCTATATATACAATATCTATTTAAGAAAAAAAAACAAAAACAAAAGAAAAACACCTTGCAACAAAATTTGTAAAAAACTTTTAAACATGGTCCAAAACATCTTTAATATATCATTTACTGTTTATATCATAGCTAATGGTCCACTCATGACATTGATTCCAAACAGGTAGGTGTTCCTGATTTGGAAAGGATAAACACTACCAATTTTTTGAAAAGGGTAAACCAAAATGCTCACTTTGTTAAAATTTCAAAAAGACTAAACCAAAAGAATTTTGAAGAAGTTATACTATATAGAATAACATATTTAACCAAGCCTCTACTTTTAATTTCATATTTGTAAAAATTGACAAATCTCAAGAGTTTCTCTACTATATCTTTGCTCAATAGTATCAAAGCTTGCCAAGGTGTCTTACTTAGACATTTGCTTATCTTTTTTATCTTTATTTCAGGTGCAGAAAATTCAGTGAATAGAATTTGTACCTGATAGCAGCTTTGGTAAAGTTTTGTTGTATATAGATATGTTAACTATAGAGTTTTCATAGGTCAGTGTTTTTGAAAATTTTGGTATAAAGAATTGTTGAAAAAAGTTCTGTTTTTGCATGTATAATTTTAATTTAATATTACTCCTTTAAAACTAAATAAAAAATAAAAAAATTTTATAAAATTTATAGTTTAACCAAAAATTTATCAATTGTATAAAAAATTTTTTGCATTAGTTTATTTTTTAAGAAGTTATATCAATTTAAGTTTTACTATAAAAAATATATGGCTTTTGGTATCCTGCACTGTTTATAAAAAATTTTCATATAAGTATTGTATATAGATTCAATTGAATAAAATTGGCAATCAGGAAAAGTTATCAAAGTTATCTATACACTTTCTAGTGCATAATCTGGACACTCTAATCAGTAGATGCAAATAACATATATAGTAGATATCCGAAGAACTACCAACAAAATACTAACAATTACTCGAAAATTATCCGATAGCAAATCGCATCTTGATATTAAAATAACACAATCAGAAAGATCTAAAACAAACGTTTATTTTCAAAAAACCTTTACTCAAAAAATTTGTTTAAGAAACTGGTTTTAGTGCTCTAATAAAAAAATAAAAAAATTCCTTGGGTAATTTTACTTTCCGATCACGTGATTTCAGACATAAATTAGCCAATTTATAATCAGTATCAGATTCCGAAGTAAATTTGCCAATTAAAAATCAGTATCAGGTGTAAGAAATTCAAAGCCTTCCCCTTTTAGGCTTTGTATCACTCGCAAAAGAAATGTTGCACAAAATCAAAGTTAGGGCTAGTGTTAGGTAAAATTACTTCGCAGGGTTAATAAAATTCGCAATTGATTGGTCGTCCCAAATCCCGGAAATTTTAAATAAGCATGTGAAAATCAAAACGAACAATCAATATGCACTGTAAGAATGTGTGAATTTTCGAAATTTCTAGTTTTCAAATATATACGTAGTAATGAAACTTTTTTTTTTTTGTTATTATACAAAAAGACCAAAAATAGACAAAAAGGAAAAGAAAGCCTAAAAATTACACTTGACAATGTCGATTAAATCAATCGTACATAAAAATGGTAAAAGAACCAACGTGTAACACATAAAACCTATAAACAAAATAAATCTAATTAATTCTCGAATAGAGTGAATCTTTGTAAAATCTAACTTTCGCATAGCATCAATAGTCCATAACAACCATGTGGATCATCGCATAATCATATATCACCGGGATAAATAACAGTTTCCAGATCCTTCACTACAATAGGATCTATATATGGAGTTAATAATGCGAACAATAATTGTTCAGTGTATATAAGAAAGCATTCTTCATTCCCTTTTGCCAATATTTTAAGCATTTCCATAGTTCTTCTGGCTAGCATAATACAATCATCATCATTATTTCCAATACGACTATCCCGTACACTTGCCAACGTTATTGACATTTTAAGCATTCTATTTATAAATCCTGGAGTGGAAACCATTTTCTTCCTCATTACTTCCCCACTTAAACACGCAAAGTTAAAGAATGACATTACCAACATTGCCAAATACGGCAACTCTTGCATCGATGGACGCGTGATCACACCATTACCAATAGCGTAGCCAATACTGTTCTCACCCTGTGGCAACATTCGTACCAACCGTTCTAAAACCGTTGTTAATGTGGACTCATCACAACCACCAATCCGTTGTCGATTCTCGTATGAAACTGAAATCTTTGCAAATACTTCCAACGCAACTTGAGCGTAATAATCATCAGTGTTGTCTAAAAGATCGGCAATTACGACTAAAAGATCTCTTGCGACATAAATTGATGGTAAAGTAAGATATGCCGCAATATTTGATAATATGATTATAACACTCTTTCGTAATTCTAGAATATCATAAGCTTTCTTACGAGTTATTCTAGATCGATTATCTTTAATATCTCTGTCCGCTTTTACTTTTTCATTGACATCAAGAAGGAATTCATCATCCTCACCTATGTACAGGACACGCATAAGCACGGTTAATAACTTGGGATGGGTTGCTAAGCATTCTTGATTCTCGAACATGAATGAAAAATTCCTTATCAAATTGGTTATGCACCAACATTGCTCGTGTAATGACAACCATTCATTCACTATATTTGAATTATCCATTGCAACGTCCGCAAATTCATCACATTCTTGCCTAGATAGTTGATATAATTTCTGGTACGTTATAAATTTTCGTGGTGATATCAAGCTTTCTTCCGTGATTTCCTCACTACATGATGGAGATACAGAATCTATATATTCTAATATCATATCTAGCAGGATATCCACTAAATCCCCACACTGTTTCAGATCTATTATTAGATTTTTGTAGCACGAGAGCGTTGTTAACGTGTTTAGGGCACTTGTGACTTCAAGTTTCATACCGCACTTCAAAGACATCGTAAGTGCATGTACATCTACCGTACCTAATGAAGAAAAGGACAGATGTCAAGCTTATTTCTACATTCTTATAAATAAAATGTTTATCTTTACCTAAATCTTGGATTCCAGGTATGTTTAAAGGTAATGAAAATTTCTCAAAAACTCTCAGATCTAGACCACCATAGCTGTCAACACGTCGAGTTTTTGGTGCATAATTTACTTTCTGAGGTTTGACAGGTCCTTGTTTTGACGTTTGTGTTGGTAAAGTTGAATTAGAAGATTGTGTTGATGTCGTTGGTGTAGGGTGAGTGACTACAGGTGCTTTTTCGGATTGTCGAGGTATTTGACGGGAGGTAACAGCTCTGCGTCCAGCTATTCCACTACTAACCGGTAACCGCAAATTTTGAGACATATCATCGGTCACATTTGGATTTGATGTGTGTTGTTTACTATTATTTGTCGATTGAGTAAGTAATTCAGTGTTGGATGTTTGAGAGTTTTGATGATGTCTAGAAAAGTTTGTAGACTCTGAAAGGTTATTAATATTTTTGGGACTAGTCGATGAGCTATTTCTTGATTCAACAGCCATTTGTATATTTGATGTATACGAATTCTGGTTTTCTATAGTTGGCAGTATTGAAGAATCATTCGTATTTTCTTGTGACGTTATTCGTTGCATTGAATCTAAATGACCAATTAGAGAATTAGGCTTCATCGATGTCAATGATGTAGAATCATTTGTTGTTTGTGGTGACTGTTTATAAGGATCAAGTACAGTATTATGAATGCTAGTCGATGACGACAATTCTGTTGATATAGTAGACTGTGTCGACGACTGAGGAAAACCTGTAATTGTAGTATTCGAAACTAAATGCTCTTTAGAATTAATTTTAGAAAATTGTCCGATCTGCGCTGTAGCCTGCGTTTGACTTAGATTGGTGGAGTTAACAGGCTGACTCTGATTGCCATATATTGAGGATTGAGGATTGGAATCGGGTATAGCAGGATTAGGAGAACGTGGTAACATTCTCATTGTATTGTGCTGAACATTTTTGGGTGACAAATTCTGAGTAATGCTGCTAGATTGCACCGAAAGAGAAGGATGAGTAGAAAAACTATATCCGGTATCTTCACGATGAGATGGCTGTTGCTGATGTTGATGCGTTTGTGATGATATCTGTATCGTTTGTGATTGCTGATGTTGTGGCGTTTGTCGTTGTGGTCGTTCAGCCATCTGTTGTTGCTGTACTTGATTATCATGCTGTTGCTGTTGTGGAGATCTCTGAAGGCTACTTTGATTAATTGACGAATATGATTTTGACGAATTTTGTGATGAATAGTTCAAATTGTTTTGCAGAGGATTAGAACTCCATCCGTGTATGTTTCCACCAATACCACTAGAAGAGTTAGAGAACTCCGTTGGGTAACTAAAATCATAAACGATATCATCATCATCAAATTCTAACCAATTCGTTTGGCTATCATCTTGCATGAAGGGATTTGATATCGTTTGATTTTGTTGTTGAGGATGTGTAGTCTGCGTTTGGTTCAATAAGTTATTGAAATTATTTCCCATTGTATTGGCCTTAGGTGGCGTTTGTTGCTGAAATTGTCCATAATGTTTATCTATACTTTGTATCGATGCTGCATACGCATTCGTATGCATTGATGTTGAAGATTTTCCGTCCATATTTTGATTATCAGTATTTACAAATGACTGGGCAGGAACTGTTGGCCTTCCTGGACTTATCATTTGCTGATTAGGGAATCCTCCACCAGCTGTGTAGAGCTGATTCTGGCCAGGGGTCTGTGCAATATTTGAAAATATGCTTTGCATTGGTGGTGTTGGTGCTAGAGCCACTCGTTTTGCAGCAGGCATACCATTAGTTGTCATGGATGTCAAAGAGGCAACAGGTACGGGGTATACCGGGCGACCAGGAATGGGCATCATGGGATTGATGCCAGTATTTGATTGTATGTATCCTGCGCTGTTTGTTATATTTGTCATGTACTGTTGAGGATACGTACCAGCACCCATCACATTAGCTAATCCCGCTTGAGGGTTTCCAGTGAATGGATAAGGAACACGGTTCTGTTGTTGGCGTTGTTGTTGGTATAAGCTTGGATCCATTGATCAAATGATATTTGCACTGGCGACAATAATTGATAGTTTTCCCCCTGTATCAAGTATCAAATACGTAATTTCTGTAGTACGATGTCTATTCTGGTTACAATTTGTAATACGATTTAGCGTTACTTGCATGTCATGTGATTAAATGTCTCTAAAAAATTTTGACGTCAAATGCTTTGGCGGCCAATATAAAAATTTTAACTTGGCCAAATTTAATATACAATTAATAATCTATTTGTCACTGCCCGTTACACGTTTATCTGTAACAACTATATTTTATAACTCAAAATTTTACTAGGGTAACCCCTATTGCACATTTAATGATTTTTACTTTAACCCTACTTTAAGTTAATATTAATATCTTTATAACTGTTACTGATAAATGTAGTATATTCTTTTTTTTTTTATCTATTTTTTTCTTTTTAATATTTAACTAGCTAAATTCACTTGTTTTAAAAACTTTTTTATTTTTTTTGTTAGTATAATACAAAGCTTTTTTTAAATTATACAAAAATTTGTTTTTAATATTATATAAATCAGAGTAATTATACTATTTGGATTCTTATAAACCTAATATTTTATACAAAATTAATAAAGTTTTACTTATTTAAAAGCTTCATTACATAATATATATAGTCAAATCTCTATCTGATATAGTTTTTAGTAGAAGTTATACAAACTTGATGATCTAATTTTTAAAGCTACAATTTATAGTAATTGGCTTTCTCTAAATGCAAGCCTCCTTAAATGCACGTTGTAGGCTTGTCTCTACGAGTTGCATTTATTGAGGTTTGACTGTAATAATTTTAGTATAGATTTATGATATTTCTTTATTGTGGTATTCGATGTTGTTTTTATATTCATGTCATCTTGTTTGCACTAGTTGGTTAATATATTAGTCTGGAGTATTTGAGTTTCATTATTTAACAGGATCAGATTAATGGTTCATAAGGTTTTAAACTTGTTCATTATCTTTATATTAACTGCTAGAATATTCTATTTGTTGTAATGAACATTTATTTGTTGTGAGTTAATTAATCACAAAAATGAATTTGGTACTACAAATATGAATTTAACAAAGATAAGACACCAAAAATTTGAAAGTTCAAAGCCTTATTTTATATATTATTAAAAGTAATTTAGTAAACTGTAAAACAATAATATCTTTTTAAACAAGATCTGGAATTATATATTTTAATTGTATCAGAATAATAAGCTTAGGCTTTGAGTTGTTAAATTTTGTATAGTCTGGTGCAAAAGATTTGTACCTCAACAAATTTGTAATTTTAACTCTAAGTAAAAGTTTTCGACATTGTTAAATCACACTACTGGTGTTCAATACCACTATAATTTTTATTATAAGCTGCAGTATAATATGAAAATCAGGTATAACGCAAATTTTTTAGATATTTTTTAAAAAATGACTATAACACAAAAATTCATTTATAAAATCATCTTTGAGGTTCTAACAACTTATGAAATTTGGTATAACCTATGCCTCTGTTCCATCCAGGCCTTAACCCTAGCCCTAATATTAATTGAAATTTATTTTTTGTTTTTATTTTGATTTGTATATTATACAAATTTCATATTACTGGTGTTAAATACTACAGGTGTAATATATAATTTTTGAAGTTTTTATATTTCTGATTAATTATTAAAAATTTTTTAATATCAAATAAAATAGGTTTTAATCTAACTTATTATAAAATTTTTATTGGTTTAACATTGTTTTATTTTCATATACAATGGAATAATATAAAATGCACCTATGGTGTTTAACACCAATATGCAGTATAACATGAAGATCAATTTAAAAAAATAAACAAAAAAAAATAAACAAAAATTAAATTTAATAAATGTTAAGTTAGAGTTAATAGTTAGGGTTAGAGTGAGGCATAGTATATAGTAAAATTTCACAAGGAATTTTTATTTTTTAAAAAAAAAAGTTGGTTTCATAGATAAAATTTTGAGTTAGAAGGTATTTTTTAAAAAAAATCAAAACAACAAAAATTTAGTTTACACTGATCTTTATGTTACACCGCATTTAAAAAATTTGATTGGTGAAGATCATTATGGTGTTGAACACCAATGGTGCATTTTAGTAATATCATATACAATTTGCTGTATTTGAATAAAAAAAAAATTTTTTAAAAAAAGATATTTTAACTGATTTTGCAACCAATATGCAGTTGTATAAGTTTGTACTATACAAGTGCATTGATGTGCATATAATAAAAATATAATTAAAATTTGAGCAAAATTGAATTACTAGTTGTGATAAAATTAAGCTTTAAAGCTAAACTATTTGATTTTTTTTACTATATATACAGTGTAGGATATCTAAAGACATATGGAATTTTTGCCTTAAAAATGACCTTATAGAACTATATAGATCTTATAGATAAAAATTAAAGTTTCTAGTAGGGTCCGAAACGGGCCGGGTCGGGCTGGGTACCTGTAGATCCGGACCCGACCCGTTAACTTACAGGCCCGGTATGGACCTGACCCATTAACATATGGGCCGGGTCGAACCCGACCCGTTAACTTATAGGCCCGGCATGAACCCGGCCCGTTAATTTATGACCCGGTCCGACCCGACCCGTTACCTTATAGGCCCGGCATGGACCCGGCCCGTGTTTATTGGGCCGGGCCAGGTCGGGTTTATAGTTCAATGGACTGGGCCACCCAGTACAATTATCATGTGATAATGCACTATTTAATGTAAAGTAATTTCATGTAACGCTAAAAATGTAAGTTTGCGTAATACAGCAGAGCTCTAAAATTAATACGTACACTATTTAAACCACTAATATTTTTCTAATTTTAAAATTTTAAATTTTAATCAATTAATGAAAATACACCGCTCTCAAAGTAATCAAAAATTTTATAAACTGAACTAGTGTAAATACATTGCACAAAAAAGAAAAAAATAGCTCGGAAAAAAAAAAACAGCACAGAAAAAAGGTACAAAAAAAAAAAAAAACCGTGCAGCAAAAAACTGCACAGAAAAAAAAAA
>QKWP01002485.1:4650-17576 GCA_003550325.1 Gigaspora rosea | reverse complement strand
AAAAAAAAAAAAAAAATCCATTTTGCTTAATTTTTACCCCTTTCTCCCTTTTACTCCTCTCTCCTTTTTACTCCTCTCTCCTTTTTACTCCTCTCTCCTTTTTACTCCTCTCTCCCTTTTACCCTCTCTCTCTCTTTTACCCTCTCTCTCCCTCTCCCTTTTACCTTTCTCTCCCTTTTACCCCTCTCTCCCTTTTACCCCTCTTTTTCTTTTTCCTTCTCTCTTTTTTACCTGCCGGGTTACTATTATAGCCCAATTTTTCATTAGCACATTTCAAATATAACATTTATAAAAATTACTTTATTACCATTCTTTCAAATATACTCATTTTACCCATTACCCGTTTTCAAATATAACCTTTTCTCCAATACCTACTTTTCAAATATAACCTTTTTTAAAAAACGGCCCTCCATTAGCTATTTTTCAACTATGACTTCACATAGATTATTCGGGGTCCTGCACCCAGTAATTCAATTCAAATAAACCTTTTTTTATTTTGTAAAACTCAATAAGCTCTACAAAATAAAAAAAGTTTATTCTAGTTTTAGGAATTTCCGGAAAGAGATTCATTGTGAAGGGTTGGCACTATAGATGACAGTCCAGTTACATGAAGGTTGCGCAAGTAATTCCTTGGCAGACAAGAGCAAGGTAGTGTAATCAAAATGTTCGATTATGTGGATGAGTTAGGTCTTTGTTAGAAGAAATTCAAGACGAAGAGGCTTTTATTAGATAGATCTTAAGATATCACTATGGATCATAATGTTCCCTCAGTACAAAAGAGATCCTTTTTATACTTATAACTCTACACTATCTTGAAACTATTTACAAGAGATTCGATACACTAACATAACGATCTCATGCATAACGATCTTATGCATAACGATTGATGCATAACGACGATATGCATCACAATGTAAACAGTTTTACGGGGTAGCTATACGAATCCAAACAAATAAATAAAAAGATAAAAATAAATAAAGATAAAAATAAATAAAATAAATGCCATACTAAAAGAAGGTAAAATAAAAAGGAATATGATAATAATGATCGTGAAGCGAAGGGTTCAACGGTCATTACGTGATCACTATAGTGCGTCGTGGACATGTGACGGGTGTAGTACGTATCGTCGTACCGATATGGCCTACTATTTCACACTTCCCCCTCTCTCAAAAATGCAAGGTCCTCCGAGCAAATTAATAAAGTAAACCTATACTAAAATAACAAATATATTTAAACATTATCCTCCTCTAAAGATGAACTTCAATGAGTCAAAATTAAGACTATATAAAAAAAATTACTATGTAACGAAATACTTATATAAAATAAAATCTCTTTAAAATTTTATCTCTATAATAAATTCCTAAACGTAGTATCTCATGCTGCAATCACTGCCTAACTATCGGCGCATCTGTGCATTGCTAGCCATGAGCATACTTTACCTAATATACTTCCAAAAACAAAACCTTAAAATTAATCCGATTTTAAATAAATATTATCTTCCATTCGACTAATTCTTTACATCCTTCTTATGTCTTGATCAATGAAGGAATTATCCTAGATAGGATAGAGTTACGTTTCTTTAAAGAGCTTAATGTGTCATGTGCACCACACCTGCATACAACAGTCGTGACCATCCTTCGGCCTTCGTCACGTTCTTATTTATCGTTATCAACTTCTCGTCCGGGTTTAGGGTGAAGTGTAATAGAGAAGTTTTTTTTTTTGAATTTTTTCATTTGGCTTCGCGGGAATCGAGTCAACTTTAAATTCGTTCGGTGGGACTATAAGACAGTATTCCTTTTAGCCTTTTGTCTTGTTTTGACGTCACCCACATGATCGTCACATTTAATGTGCTGATGGATCCACTTTTAATTGCTTCGTTGATCTTTACATCCGGATAAGTACTTTTTTTTTTTTATTAACCAGTTTCTTTTTGCTTGCAATAGGTTTACCCCTTCATACTTTCGCCCTCCTGAGTTCCTTTTCTTATTTTGGGTTTAGTAATTTTAGGTAAGACCTTAAATTTTGGTCGGCTTGCTTCTTTCTTTCCTTTGATTTTAACCAACTTCTTCTAGTTTGTGGATCGGTTACTTGAGACAAATCGACTTTTCAGGAAGAATATATGGTAACCGGGTCTTTAAAGATAAGTATAAAGTCGCTTGTTTTCTTTTCTTTACTTTATTAATTTTATATATATATATATCCCAACCTATAGTTTTCAGAGCCACTACATCGGCTTTTCTAAAGTTAAGTCTTGTTTGCTGTTTTTTTTTTTTTTTTTTTTTTTTTTTTTTTTCACTTTGATTTATAGTTTTTATTAACTAGTTCTTCTTTTGCTTTTCTCAGGTATTCCCGCAAGTGATCTCTTTTTCGGTTTTCATTTGAGCTCTCAGAACGAAATTTGAACTTGGGATCACAGTATTTTTGGAATATAAGACTTTCCTGTTCTTATTTTAGATTTAACTCTCCTGGATGGACAAAGGCTTCTGAAAAAGATAAGTATAAAGCTACTTTTTTTTTTTTTTTTTTTTGCGATAGGTTATAGAGCGATTGTGCAACTTCTAGAATGATCGACTAAAGGGCGATAATGCGACGAGATTGGACTGGATTTTTTTTTTGATGGACATTTTATGGACTTGGAAGGTTCTACCGAGACGTAGGATGTAAGAACTAATTGATGAGAGTGACCAATGCTAATTTTCTGAAGCTAAGTACGCCTTTGGAATTTATTTCGTTTTTAGGACTTGATTATTAACGTTTCATTTTATTTTAGGATCATTGACGATACATCTTAGACAAAACGTTTCTTAACAATTCATGGCACAAGACGTGAAGGGCATTAAGCGAAGCAAGTTACGGGGTATAAAAGACATAAGAACTACAGTACAACGAAGGAATGATAGATTATATTTTCTATTTTGTAGGACATAGCCGCATTTAAATTGGATTTCTTCAAGTAGGCGATCTGGTGGTCCTGTCGTCGTCGCCAAATGTAATCGAAATGTTCGATTATGTGGATGAGTTAGGTCTTTGTTAGAAGAAATTCAAGATGAAGAGGCTTTTATTAGATAGATCTTAAGATATTACTGTGGATCATGATGTTCCCTCAGTACAAAAGAGATCCTTTTTATACTTATAATTCTACACTATCTTGAAACTATTTACAAGAGATTCGATACACTAACATAACAATCTTATGCATAACAATCTTATGCATAACGAATGATGCATAATGACGATATGCATCACGATGTAAACAGTTTTACGGGGTAGCTATATGAATCCAAACAAATAAATAAAAAGATAAAAATAAACTAGGAAAATGGAAACCATTTAGGGTCCGAAGAACCAAATATAAGCCAATAGGAATCAGTTGGATTGTTTTGATTGTTGTTTTTTTACATTACACCTGATCTAGCCAATCAAAGTTCGTAATTTGCGGACACACACACAAGCAGGTCACTATGACTCTGCCATAAAGTCCTTCGGACAATAAAGATAAAAATAAATAAAATAAATGCTATACTAAAAGAAGGTAAAATAAAAAGGAATATGATAATAATGATTGTGAAGCGAAGGGTTGAACGGTCGTCACATGATCGCTGTAGTGCGTCGTGGACGCGTACATCTATTTACCTAGCAAGATGTTAGATGAAGATCTGCGTTATCTGAAAATCTATGCATGCTCGACCAATCATAATTAAGTATATAAATAATCGATTTTTTTTCTTTTGCACAAAGATAGATTATAATACATTCTAATAACAGTAAAAAAAAATACCTTCTAGATCTTTATATTTATGTTATATTTATATACTTTAAGTTCTTGCAAACTGTAGTAACTATAAGACAACGAATTCTTTCCAAAAAAAAGGTATAATTTTTGAACGCTACTAATACGTTCTAATAACAGTAAAGCAAAAAAAAAGACCTTCTAGATATTTATATTTATATTATACTTATATACTTTAAGATCTTGCAAACTTTACTTATTGTAGTAACTATAAGACAACAAATTCCTTCCAAAAAAAAGGTATAATTTTTGAACGCTACTAATTTTTTTTTTAAAAAAAAAAACCCTTCTATGGGGAACGCCGGGAGGCGTAATTTATTTACTACTTAACGCTACTAATTAGATTAGGCCATATAATATTAATATTTTTTCTCAACCCGGCCAGGACCAACTTTTTCAAAAGATTTCTGGGTTAAGCTAATGAAATTTTTTAGATAAGGGGGTTTTTTTTAATATTGTTATCTTTATTTTATTAATTAATTAATTATTATTTCTTTGTCTTTCGATAGAATAATTTGTTCCTTGTACCTCAAAACTAGGAATAGGGCATTTATCATATATGGCAATTTTTGATTTTCTTTTTATTCCTGCACTAACAATTACTTCCAAATTAGCAGCGGTCATTGATTCCTATCTTTTTGGTCATTATTATCCCAAACTTTACGAATTGCACTTACCCAATCCTCAAAAGAGATATCAATAGTTTCCTCAGGCTCAGGTTCCTCTATTTCTTGGAGAAATAAAGCTTCTGATGCTGGCATAGAGTAATATTTTTGGCATACAGAGAAAATATATTTACATGCCATTCCACGAAGTTTATAGTCTGGGCATGTGTACTCAAAGTGTGCTGGTTTCATGTTAATATTTTTTTGCACATTATTCTTAATATTAACTTCATAATTATTATCATTATTTGTAGATGATTTCACATAATAATAATATTCACTAGGCATTGCAAAGCTTTCTAAATCTTGACCTGCAAGTTCTCGACGCCGTTGTTCTTTTTGACAGGGCTTCATTCTTCCAATCATCAAATTGACAGCTTTACACTCAAATTCTGCATCAGTTAAGGCAGCCCGTAAAGTCCAAATTAAAGTGTCAATTCGATGATTTTGCTTAGCACTTAGATAAGTATATTTAAGCTTTTTATGCCATGATTCAATAAAATTTGTCGTATTCATTTCTTGGTGATCATATAATTTATATGCATCAACCCACTTTTCATAGTTATTAAAATATTCACTTTTTAAATATTTAGCCCATGTTGATTTACCAAGATTAACCCATCGAGAGAAATAATCATCAAGTTTATTTTGTACTTGAAAAGTATCATGAAGCCGCATGATATTATTAAGCTCATCTAATGCAGCTTTTTGTGCTACTTGCTTTTTTGATCGCTTATAAACACCATCATTATAAGCCTCAAAAAAGTTAGTATCAGCTTTAATTTTGCTTTTATTCTTTTGCCAGGCATTTTTTACATGCCATTGGCAAAGTAAGATTTTCGCATTAGGGAAAACCGTACTGATAGCATTTTGCTGTGCATCATCACAATCTGTAAGAAAGGTATGAGGTTCCCAATCTTTATTTTGATGTTTTATATTTGTAAGCCAATAAATTAATGTATTACTTGCTTTTTTTTCTGAGATTAAATGTGCAACAGGGACACCTTGCCCACCATTATTATCACGTATGACCATGGTAAAAAAGATGTGTATTGTGTGATGTTGTTCCATGTGTTCCATCTATACATACAGTTTGTGCGCTTTTATATTTTAATAATTTTTTTTGGAATTCTGTCTGAAATCCGTATAGATAACCTAACTCTGAGCCCCAGATTAGATTACTGCAGGTATATGACCCATCTTCTTGAGATAAGGCAATCCATTTAGTAACAGATGTATTTTCACTATAACCTTGGTTATTATTACCTAAAAAAATAACACCTTTCATTTCATCACGAACTATATTGTAAACGTCTATATAAGAGAGATATGCATCTCTTTTTTGGGTTAAAGGTAAAGAGTCTAAATCATCAATATCATAATTTTTATTAACACATTGATAAAACATTGATACTATGTGTACTGGCTTCATGCAATCTCTTGTCCTTTCCCGGACCCATTCTTTTGCTGCTTGTGATAAATGGATATTACGCAGATCTTCATTTGTTTCAGGAGAATGTCCATTATGAAGTATATAATGAACAATACGAACCAAGGTTCCTTCCACCCCTCAAGGCTTTAATACTCTTAAGTAGGATTTACATCCTACTTTTTTAGATGGCTTTTGGATTGGTCTAGGATTGTTATGCCTAGGTAAACTTGCTGTAGTTTGACTTACAACTTTAGTTTTGGCTCTGGGTTTTCCAGCACAATGACACTGATATGTTTCATTCAATTCATACTCTCGATTATCCCGTCTGGTATGTTGAATATAATGGGCCCCAGAAATATTAGGAAGAGTATTTTTGATCTATTCTTCGTATGTATTTAATTCAAGGTGAGTATATTCTTTAATATAGTCATTCGGATCATTATCATTTGAATCATGATCATTTGAATCATAATCATTTGAATCATAATCATTTGAATCATGATTATCCGAATTATAGTCATTTGGGTCATCAATTTCATTTTCACAACTATCTTTATTAATTATGTTAATTATATTCATTTTTTATTAAAAGTTAAAAAAAAAAAAAAGAATTGATGCTTTTATTGTACAAGAATTTGTCTAAGATAAGTGTAAAGAAATTTTTAAGCTAATTCTAATCACAAGACGATATAATGCTAAAACTGACTCTTTTATAACTTTTAGATATGATTAGTAGAATGCTTTTTTTTCTTTTTGGCATTCTGACGTTAGTATTTTTTATCTAATTATTATTTTTTTCCTCACAAATTCAGCAAATATTTGAGAAATAATTTTATTGCATACAATCAGAGTCGAATCATTATGTGCATTGAGGATCATCTAGTATTTGGATGTTGAATCATAGAAGTATAGTATTATAGAGTCTAAAATCTTAGTTTTGTGCAGTTATATATATATGTCATACCACAGATTGAAATCTGCCCGATTCAGAATCCGATTGTCCTGATTCAGAATCAGATTACCCGGCTTTGAAATTCTTAAACGAGTTACCTGACTTGAGAATTTTACCCGGCTTTGAAATTCGTAAACGGATTACCCGACTTGAGAATTAGTAAGGTTAGAGTTAGGGTTAGTATAATTATAGTTCTTAAGCCGGGTACTCAGTTAAGAATTCCAAAGCTGGGTAACCTGATTCTGAATTAGGACGGCCGGATTCTGGGTACAATATATACATACTGCACAAGGTCGGTCAAATCGTTGATCAACTGAAAATTTGTTAGTCAATAGTTGAAGGATTTCTGCTTAAATTTGCCTGGAAAAAATATGAATGCAGGTTGTAAGTTTAATTTAATTTAAAAAAGGATTTGAACTTAGTAATTAAGAATAATTTAATATTATTATTATTAGGTATAAACATAATTACTGGATAGATGAATACAAATAGCAATGAATAGTATTATTAAATCGGCAATATAATTAAAGCTGTAATATATTTCTTGTGGATACGGTAGTAGCTAAAATATAGAAATAATATTTAATTGGTGATCCGCGAGTCAACCAGAGAGTGGTCATAGTGAAACGTGACGCGGATTACTTATAGAAATTAGGGTTTTGCGAATGTGGAGTGCACACATCTAAAACTTTTTTTATACTAAGTTAATCACTCTTCTGACTTAAGAGACTTTTGTAGAGCTCGTCAAGACGCATCTACTGGTGGGTAGAGCGTCAAAATCGGCCTGGTGGGTGCTGAGATATCTTTAAAAAACGTTTCTTTTACTATGTAAATTTCTTTGCAAACAATAGTATTGTTTGTAAAGAAATTTACATAGTAAAAGAAACGTTTTTTAAAGATATCTCAGCACCCACCAGGCCGATTTTGACGCTCTACCCACCAGTAGATGCGTCTTGACGAGCTCTACAAAAGTCTCTTAAGTCAGAAGAGTGATTAACTTAGTATAAAAAAGTTTTAGATGTGTGCACTCCACATTCGCAAAACTCTAATTTCTATAAGTAATCTGTGTCATGTTTCACTATGACCACTCTCTGGTTGACTCGCGGATCACCAATTAAATTAATTGCTTGTGAATTGAATAATAATAATAATAAGACAATAAAAAAAAATCAGTCAGTTTTGCTTAGTATTTTTTTTTTTAATATTCCATTTTTCTGTATAATCGTATTGGCGTTATGAATTTTTATCATTCATTATTTCGACAAATAAAATTTTAAATTTTTTTATTTTTAATTCGTGATGTTAACTTATGCATGTATTTAATATATATATTCAAGCTGCTGCATGGTCAAAATTTTTTGATTGCATTCAAATTTGAATACTATCTGAATGCATAAATTTATTTATTCACGAATATTTAGTCATCACGATAAATGAAATTTTGTGTATCAATTGTATATGCACGAAATTAATTAATATACATTCTATTGCATACTGCATACAGACATATGATCTTGCATGGTAATTTTAGCAAATTTTCAAGAAAATATATTCGCACAAAAATCGTTATACATTTAAAGAGCACCAATTGTATAATAAACTCAACTTAGGGCAGTGTCATTAATCACCTGATTATTTTTTATTAGAGGCCTACTCCCCTTCCTCTTTCTTAATATATAAATAGTCAGGTTCTTATATATAATTTCAACTTTTTTTACCCCCCTCCCCCCTAAAAAATCACCTGATTTTTGTTACTCCCCTTATCAAATTCGATGAAAATTTTTACTTTAATTCTATGTGTTTATAGAATTAAAATAAAAAAATTTTGATCGAATTTTGATAGCTGGTTGTCGAGAAATATTCATTGAAAGTTAAAGAAAATTTTAGCTACAGCATAGATGCCTAAACTTTGAACGAAGATTACTTAGCACTTACCTGGTCAAATTTGATCAAAATTGTTTTATTTCAACTCTATAAGTCCATAGAATTAAAATAAAAAAAAATTTGATCGAATTTGACCAGGTAAGTGCCGAGTAATCTTCATTAAATGTTTAGGCATCTATAAAAAAAAAGCTGTGGTCAAATTTTTTTTTAACTTTAAATAAATATTTCTCGACAACCAGCTATCAAAACTCAACATTTTAATTCTATAAACTCAGAAAATTAAAATAAAAAATCTTTATCAAATTTGGATGGATGTTTGTCAAGAAATCTTCTTTAAAGTACAAAAAAAGAAAAATTTACCTGATAGGCTTTTTCTCTAAGATATTCTACTCTTTTTAAATTTCTAACGACGATTTCTTGACAGCCATCTATCCAAATTTAATGAACCTTTTTTTATTTTACTTCTACAGAGATATAGAATTAAAATAAAAAAAATTTACTAAATTTTATCAAGTAGTTATTAAGAAATCTTCGCTAGAAGTTTTCTTAAAATTTCAAAATTAGTTCTGCTAATTTGATCCGAGGTCGATGATGATTGGTTGAAAATGCATGGATCTTCAAGACGGCGTGGAATTTCATCTAACATCTTGCTGGGTAAATAGATGTACGCCGTCGTGGACATGTGACGGGCGTAGTATGTATCATTGTACCGATATGGCCTACTATTTCACAGTAGCACCAACAACCCTAAGGCGGTCTTGGGATCTTGATTGGAAGGGTAACACGACTATAACACGAACCTGAGTGGTGAGAAAAGTGGTGAACACAAAGGGATCTGTAGTAAAGAATTTGTCTAAACTGGATAAGGAACACCTCTGGCACCGGCACCAAAACTAAATTGGAAGGAAACTACTACTATAGAGATAGATCTGCGAATTGGGGATACGAACAAAATAACGAACCACCCAGTGAGAAATACAATGTGTGAAATAAAGCTCCCTGGCCTAACCAATAGTAAAACACCAACCGCTCTACAAGAAGTTGGAAGTAGTACAGAAATGTATTACGAAATCTAGTTGGGAGTAGCTGTGTCACATAGGAGGAGTGAGAGCTAGCTTGCTGAGGATAGGGGTGGTTCTCACTCGGGCCAGTTACGCAACACAGTCGGTGCTCACCTACCTTTAGGGGAAGAATCTGCTAACCAATCCAGATAGCATATCTGCAGTAATATATGATAGATTACTGAGAGTAGTGGGCAAAGCTTAGCTTGTACCCCCACCAGCGCATGGGTAATCTCAGGACACCAAGGTTTAGAAAGTAAGGGGACAGGGACGGTGAATAATATCGATTTGATTTTGCAAAAATATCGATCGGTATGGTCAAAAATATCGATTTATATCGATATACTCATGATTGGCCAATTAAAATGCAAAAATTTTGTACAACAGTTACAGATAACGTGATATAATGTGATCAGTAACTAAATTTCTTTCTTCTTTGTTGATTGTCTATTTTACCGAAGCTTATCAACGGTTCAAGTTAGCAAATTTATGTTGCCTGGCCCGAATTATACTTTTAATTTTGCCCAAGTGCATATTGTTACACTGCATTAACATTTGCGAAAATATCGATTTCCCCATGATTTGGCCTAAAAATATCGTTTTATATATTATCGATACAAATCGATATTATTCACTGTCCCTGTAAGGGGAGCACCAAAAATCACCTGATTAGGGTTTCACTAAGTAGCTGACCCCCTACCCCCCACCTGATAATTTTTCTAAGCATTAGATTGGTTAAAATTTAATAATATATATATATAGGGAAAATAAATTTGTCGCACCCTGGTTCGGCCAATCAAATCGCACGATTTTATAGGCAAAAAAATTTTTTTTTAAAAAATTAAAAATTTTACATAATAAAGTATAAAATTTATATAAAATAGCATACCATATAATGTAAAATTTTATTCTGAACAACTTTTTTTAAGTCATAAAGATAGATTGTCTTAATAAAAAAAAACTTTTTATAAGAAAAATCAAAAATTTCCAAAGTTAACACATATAAAACTTTTTTTTTACTAAAACAATCTACCTTTTTAACTTAGAAAAAGTTGTTTAGCATAAAATTATACATATAATTCTTAAACGTAAAGATAAACGTTTTATATGTGCTAACATTCGGAATTTTTGATTTTTCTTATAAAATGTTTTTTTCTACTAAGATAATCTATCTTTATGACTTAGAAAAAGTTGTACAGAATAAAATTTTACATTATATATTTTGATATCACATATTTATTTTTACATTTTACTAGTAAAATTTTGAATTTTTAAAAAATAAATTTTTTTGCTTACAAAATCATGCGATTTAATTGGCCGAATCGGGGGTGCGACATGTCGCGGGTGCGACAAATTTCTATTCCCATATATATATATTAAAAATTGGATAACTTTTGATCTACTGGTCTGTTTTGGACGATTCAACTACCAAAATGTTCGTCTCAGTGAGACGATTCTAACAAGCCCAAAATCATCAAAATCCAATTACAGAATCCCAAGATCGTTCAACTTTTGTGTAATTTTAATAGTAATTTTTAAAATTAAAGTAAATTTATTTTTTATATTCAGACTTTTTAGTCAAGTCTGAGTCTGGTCTGGGTCTGGTTCGAAGTCTGCAGACTGGTCTGAGTTTGAATATATTTATATGTATTCTTTGGTGCTAAACAAGTTTACTTAGTGCATTTTGTTAGAATAAATTAGTAAAATTTTATAAATCATAAGTTTTTATAGAATTTTATTAATAAAATTCTATAAAATCTTATAATTCGCAAATTTTTATTAATTAATTCTAACAAAATGCACTAAGTAAACTTGTTCAGCACCTAAAAATGTATTAAAATAGCTAGTCTTTTTATTTTACTTGAAATTTAGAGATTTGATGCACAATTTTGGAGTTTTGATCAAAAAAGACAAATTTTAACATCTTATCTCCAAATTTCAAGTAAAATAAAAAACAACCCTGCCGATTTAATATATTTTAGGTGTTGAACAAGTTTACTTAGTGCATTAATTTAGGAATAATTAGTAAAATTTTGTGAATCATAAGATTTTATAAAATTTTTTAGTAAAATTCTATAAAATCTTAAAATTCACAAATACTTATTAATAAATTCTAACAAACCGCACTAATTAAACTTGTTCAGCACGACCCTGGGTCAGATAGTGCAGTGGTTAGCGCTCCGGGGTCGCACTCGCAAGGTCGCCGGTTCAAGTCCAGTGGATGCCAAAAACCGTGTTGGGATCACGAGTATCAAGGATCTACAATGAGGAACCGCATCTCTTTCCATTTATGGATGAGGGTACTACAGCGATAAAAGAGTTGCATGACATAGCCACAGGGGTCATGCGACATCCAGAAAAGGAAAAAATCTGACAGGAAACGTCGTAAACATAAGGACTATCCACTATAAAAAGAAAATAGGAATAGATAAGAGATGAAAAGGCACCTGACGATACTACACTGACCAAAGTGAAAAGTAGCTCCCGGGGTTGACGAAAAACGGCCGACCTATAAAATGACCTGGCGGAATGTGTAGTTTCTTAAAGCTACTTGCAATCTGAGAAGGTACAGGGCACTGGCATGGTGGGCCTGCTGGAAATCCCTTTGGAAAAACAGACGATGGAGGTAGGTATAGCCTAGTTAGGAATTCCTTAATAAATGTAAAAACACATGTAATGTGACCTTCGAATTTGATATATTAATAAAGTACGCCACTGAGCGTCTCCATAGGGAGTTTTAAAAATCAAAAAAAAACTTGTTCAGCACCTAAAAATACATTAAATGGGTAGGATTGTTTTTATTTTACTTGAAATTTTAAAAAAAGATGCATAATTTTGGATTTTTGATCAAAAAAGTCAAATTTAAGCATCTTTTCTCTGAATTTCAAGTAAAATAAAAACAATTCTGCCAATTTAATGTATTTTTAGGTGCTAAACAAGTTTACTTAGTACGTTTTGTTAGAATTAATTAACAAAAATTTGTGAATCATAAGATTTTATAGAATTTTATTAATAAAATTTTATAAAATCCTATTATTCATAAAATTTTACTAATTAATTCTAACAAAACGCACTATGTAAACTTGTTTAGCACCTAAAAATACATTAAATTGGCAGGGTTGTTTTTATTTTACTTGAAATT